>JADBJO010015894.1:0-5000 GCA_016801955.1 Conus betulinus | reverse complement strand
AACCTCAATTCTGGCCTGAAAACAATAATCTTAAAGCGCATATAATCATTTTTTCGGCTTTGACGCTGCTACAGCATGAGAGAGAGAGAGAGAGAGAGAGAGAGAGAGAGAGAGAGAGAGAGAGAGAGAGAGAGAGATATCATATCAATCATGACAGTGGTTCGTCATGTCAAGCATTATTTCCGCTTCCGGCATTCTGTGTCTTTGAAAGAAATTACTCCGCGCAGTGATGAAAAAAAACTCAACTAGATAAACAAACAAACAAAAACAAAAAAATAAAAAAAAAGTACGCATGCACGTGACTCACAGTTCTTTGTTTTATTAGTCAAAATTCTATTCAATTGTGAGTCGTGATTATCAGTTGTTCTGAGGCTTTCTTCAACAAACATAGGTATCTGTTTTCATGAGTCATTATCATCTGTTTCCATTAGGACACGTTAGACAGCATTACCAGCTGACTTATTTTGAAACAGCAACAGCAATGAGAATAACTGATTTTATGTGAAAACAGGAATTTTAACTGTTTTCATAATGACTTTTTTTTGTTGGGAGGGTTGGGAGGGGGGGGGGGGGGGAGGGGGGGTATCAACGTAAGAATTATTATTTTCTTTTGAAGCCAATAACTACCCATAGCTTAACCTTTCGTTCAAGATCATGTCAACCCGCGTCACCTGATAGGCCTGATAAACCTGTGAGCGCGACCCGGCAGAAACAGGCTTGGCAATTCACACGGACAATGGAGATAGGGATCTGAATCCTCCCCAAAAGACACAGTAGATTGGGATCATAATCACCGTATTGGATATCTGCGCCAGGCAGTCGATGTATAGAACAGTTTCCAACGGGGGGGAAAGGGGTGGGGGGGGGGGGGGGGGGGTTGCGCGAATGCCGATGCAAGGCCCCCCAGTCATATCATACACACGTTGACGTATATATGTTATGTCAATACCTGCACAGCTGGCAGGGGCAGGGGTGGATAACCGGGGGAGAGAGAGAGAGAGAGAGAGAGAGAGAGAGAGAGAGAGAGAGAGAGAGAGAGGAGGGGGGGGGGGGGGGGGGCAGATGTTACAAGAGTTCCGGACTGCCGCTTTCCCGCCTCCTACTTCCAACCCCCTATCCTCATAAAAAAAAAAAGAAAAAGAAAAAAGAAAATCATCAATGGGATGGGGGGGGGGGGGGGGGGGGGGGGGGGGGGGGTAGGGGAAGCAACTGTAACGCCCCGATGAGAAGACACGTCAGCAATTTTGCTGTATAATGCAAAGGCTGTGCGAGTTCCAGTTGGCGTCGTCATGCCTATGTGATCCAACAACCCGTCATTGTTCTAGACAATCTCCATACATTTTCTGTCTCCTGTTGTACGTTCCAGCACATCAGCTTTTCTGTCCCAACCTGACGACTTGGTGGTGAAACTATGGGCTACATGTTATTCAGAGTGGACACTAGCTGTCAATTCTGCGGAGTCCGCTTGCCCACACATAATTTTTTTAACGTATGTTTTGTGGCACATTTTGATGTTGTTGTTTGTCTTTTCATTTACTTTACAATTCATTTAAAAATAATGCATACTGTGTGCGGTAAAAATGGCTGGCGCCTTCACCACGTTCCTAGTTTTATCTGCGTTAATAAAGTTGATAGGCCCAGTAATAGTGGGTGCGTGCGTGCGTGCGCGCGCGTGTGTGTGTGTGTGTGTGTGATCAGTCGACCAAGCCGCAATAAAAGAAAACGGACACTGTGTTCGACCCGGTCGAAGCTCAATTTTGCCCTATCTGTATTGCTTTCCGTGAGCAGACATGACTCTATTTTGACCCACGCAATTTAAAAGGGGGGGGGGGGGGGGGGGGGGGGGGGGTGATAGCCTGGGTTAAGATAGTTGCATTATTATGAAGTCCAGCGTCTTGGTCGTCAGGGAGAAGGCGTGGAGGGAGTGGGGGCGGTAAGAGTGGGGGAGGAGAGGGGAAAGGGGTGTAGAGATTCAAGGAATAAAGCGAGTTCTATGAATGGTTGGATAGCCGCTGCTAGGGACCGGGGGGGGGGGGGGGGGGGGGGGTAATAAGGTAGAGAGCTGGAAGAGGGGGGGGGGGGGGGGAGCTGCTGTTTTCGGTCAAGTTCGATCGTTAGGTCTCAGAGAGCCTGGACAGCTTTGATCCGTGCTGCTTCACTCGCCACGCCAACACTCTTTCACTCTGTGCAGCCTTCCTTACCTCACTCTTTACTTGCTGTTGCTTTTCTTTTGTGTGTGTGTGTGTGTGTGTGTGTGTGTGTGTGTGTGTGTGTGCGTGTGTGTGTGTGTGTGTCTCTCTCTCTCTCTCTCTCTCTCTCTCTCTCTCTCTCTCTCTCTCTCTCTCTCTCTCTCTCCAAAACAGCAATATTGCCCAGACTCACTTCGATGCATAGATTAGTATATGATTTTGTTTATTATAAAAAAAAAAGAAGAAAATTTATCTTTGATTTTGTTTATTATAAAAAAAAAACAACTTATCTTTATATCACATAATACTTGCATTCCAAACAATCAATATTAAAACCAGCAGCAGTAGTAGAAGTATCATCACCATCATCATCAGCAGCAGCAGTAGCAACAGCAGAGTTGTTGTAGAAGTAGCAGTAGCAGCAGCAGTAGTCTAGTGTGGTATTAGTGGTACAAATGGTGGTGATGGTGGTGGTGGTGGTGGTGGTGGTGGTGGTGGTGGTAGAAGTAGTAGCAGGCCTATCAGCAGCAGCAGTGACAGCAATGTCAGAGGCAGAAGCAGAAGTAATAGTAGAAGTCGGTTAGAAACAGCAGTAGTAGTGGGCAGCAGCGACAGCAGTCGCAGTGAAAGAAGCAGCAACAGTAGCAGTAGCAGCAGCTGCAGTTGCAGCACCAGTAGTAGCAGTAGCAGCAGCCGCAGTAATAGTAGTAGTATGAGTCGATTACAATTAGCAGTCGTAATTATTGCAATAGTAATAACAGTAGGAACAGCAGAAGCATCAGCAATAGAATAGTAACCATCATCGTTGTGGAAGTAGAAGTCATAGAAGTGGTAATAAGAGCCGGTTTATAGAAGCAGCAGCAACAGAACGAGCAGCAGTAGCAACGGTAGTAGTAGAACAAGATGCTGCAGCAATGAAACGTCCCGTTTGCCTTTTTCCTGCTTGCCGGCACTTCGATCGTGCGGCACCCTCAGAGATTCTAGAGCGTTTGACTTCGTCCTGTTTTGCCTGCCAGCCAATGTCGTTTTGCCTGTGAACTGTAGCCTGCGACCTGTTATTGTCAACCGATATGGAGTCACTCTAAACTGTTTGTGACTGCACTCTCTGAAGAGACTCTCTAAAGAATACATAAGAATATCATCTGTCTGTCTGTCTGCCTCTCTCTGTCTCTGTCTCTCTCTCTCTCTCTCTCTCTCTCTCTCTCTCTCTCTCTCTCTCTCACACACACACACACACACACACACACACACACACACACACACACACACACACATCTAAATATGCACATAGAAGGTATGTTGTGTGATTTTCATTGCCGTTCACTGTGTGTTGGCTTACTCGTAAAAAAAAATACAGCCGTTAATAATCAATCACTCAACACCCCTCTCCATACACACCCACACCCACACCCACACCCATATATATATATATATATATATATATATATATATATATATATATATATATATATATATATATATATATATAAGGTTAAAACAAGTTCCACATTTTCTCACCACAAGGCTAAAATCAAACATTAAAACTCGAGCTTTCGGGCTAATATCCTGATGGAGCCTGTGGGCGAAAGCTCGAGTTTTAATGTTTGATTTTAGTCTGGTGTGGAGAAAATGTGGAACTTGTTTTTACCTTGTATATTTTTAGTCTGCCTGTTTCCATTGTTTGGTTATGGTGCGGTGCGGGCAACGGAAAATTCTACTTGTGAATATATATATATATATATATATATATATACAGAACTTTTACACATACGCTGCCTCATAGATATAAACTAAAATGACCAGAATATGTATGTTTGCGTGTGTGTATGCGAGTTGTACGCATGGGTGCATTCAAGATGGTTGAAGACGAACGGGGAACAGGCGAACTGGAACGACACAAACAGTCCCAAGAGCTGGTCAGCAGCAGCAGCAGTTACAACAGCAGCAGCAGCAGTACAAGTAACGGCAGTGAAAAGTTGGACGCGGTTAGCTGTACCAGCAGCAACAGCTGCACTCGTAGCAGCAAGCAGTCGTTGTTGTGGCGGTAATCTTAGAAACGGGCTGGCAGCAGCAGACGAACATGTTCTCGTGTTCATAACCCAGCCTTCTCTCGCTTTAATTCATCGCTATACTGGACAGGACGCAGCACGGTGGGAACGTGGTAGGAGGACAGACAGCGTGTTCTGAAAAGAGGCCCAAACGACAGCAGGCCAGACAAGATTTCGCCGGATCAAACTAGACTAGGCTAGGTGGATTAGACTGGCTTCTTGAGGCCAGAATTCCTTGAGCCACGAAGTCTCCTGATAGAGAGTCAAGAGGACAGACCCCCCACCCCCCCCACCCCGTCCCCCCACCCCCACCCCCTCTAAAGAGTTTTAAAATGACATTGAAGTCCTTTCACGGAAGATAGAATCCAATGCGCAAAAAGGAAGGGGAGGGGGAGGGAGGGGGGAGGGGACGGTGCTGAATGAGCCTAGTGTCCCCTCTCCTCTCTAAATCCAGCACTGAGACTCAACGAGGTAGGAGAGGACACGACAATCTTATGCATAAAGACGATCATTGTAGTTACATTTATTATTACACAGGAAGATTTTCGTGCCGACGACAGCACGTCATGACAGCTACGTACATTGCCCTGCCATGAACTACGCTGACCCTTGGTGATCAGTTGAAGTCCGACCTGAACTTTCCAAGCGGGAACTGGCCTTCAGTAATAAAGAGTCCAGCCACTGAGCTGCTGCAGATGGTATTCTCTAAGGCACGCTGCTTTCAGTGCAAAATGGCGTTTTACAACTCTCCCGCTCATGCTGC
>JADBJO010015893.1:0-42257 GCA_016801955.1 Conus betulinus | reverse complement strand
GCCATCTTCTGGAAGCAGCCTACTGGCGTTCGGAAAATCCCTTTATAAACTTTTATTTAAGAGATGTCCGCATGACTAGGGCTGACGGTTCTAAAGGGATCTCCTTTGTGGCGGCTAATGCAGCTTATTGGTTAACCCCAAGAACCACTAGGGCACTCGGCCCTCCTCCGATTCCTTTAAATTCTGCTATGGTCTGACATGGAGTTTTTATTATACTCCCTGTTTGGCCAGTATACTTGCCATGTCGGACATTAATGCCGCCCTACCTTCCCCTCTAGCGCCAAGGTTCTCGGGGTTACCTTGCGCACAGGCCTCGCTGAATGAGGAACAGGAAGCGGACACCGGCTTTCTTCCTTTGTGGGAGAGGTGTGGGCGTCATGTGACTGTCTTATTACTGCATTAGCCACAAAAAAATTTCGGCCTGGCAGAGCTGACTAACTGCTGTTGAATGCTATGGTCTGACATAGTAAGTATACTAGCCAAACAGGGAGTATAATAAAAACTCCACATATTTCAGCTGGAATCAGAGCACCAGCTCTTTAATGCTCAAATCTTTCTAAATAGCGTGTAATAGCCTGGGAAGGAAAAAGTTGGAGTCTTTATCAACATAGGGAAAAGGACAGATTGTTAGGTAACTGCTAACAGCAGATGAGCAGAACTGTAGTTAAAAGTGAAACTGTTTTGGTGCACAGTGCACTTTTTATGGTGACTGCTTACAGTTAGGATAAACACAAGTTTATTTGTCTGGAAGAGTTAGCAAACCATTTCTTTTCCCCATCGCTCAGTTGTATTGAAACTGTCTGGCCACTTGTTCTATTTCCTGAGTACATCCTTTTGTGCCACTGTAATTGTCTCAGATCAAATGTTAATGTTCTGTTTCCTCTCCACATGCTTCAGTTGTTTTGGAATAGCCTGACCATATGTTTTTGTTCAGTTTTTCTTAATCACATCCCTCAGTAGTCTTGGAATTGTCTCTGTCCATATTATTGTGTTCAATTTTCTTCACCCAGTTTTCAGTAGCAGTGTTACTGTTAACCACATGTTGATGTTCTTGATTTCACGCATCTCTCAATAGCGTTAGAACTGTGCCTGACTTGTGGGTAATGTTGCATTACCTTATCATACCTCTCAGCAGTGTTGGAACTGTCCCTGACAATGTGTTAATGTCCTTCCCACCCAGGCTGGAAGAGGAGGAGCAGTCAAGGCAGAAGATTCAGTTGGAGAAAGTGGCTGTGGACAGTAAGCTGAAAAAGCTGGAGGAAGATCTGGCCCTGAATGAAGACAGCAATTCCAAGCTCATCAAGGAAAAGAAGTCTCTGGAGGAGCGTCTCAGTGAGGCAAATGCCCAGATTGTGGAGGAAGAGGAGAAGTCAAAGCAGCTGGGCAAGTTGAAGAATAAGTATGAGGCCATCATTGCTGACCTGGAGGAGCGGCTGCGTAAAGAACAACAGGTTGGAATTGATTTTGAACAGAAGAAAATCTTGGGGTATTTTTGTGTATCTGTTCAAAGAACAGCCTCTGACATCCTTGAAAACTGGGTCTTAATTGGGAGGCAAATATGAATATAAAGTGAAACATGTCGCAGAAAAAGGAGTGTCGAGATCTGATAATTTTACCTTTCAACCTGCCATGAATGTGGATATAGTGGAGTGTTTTTCAGACCTGCCAACCATTCTTTTTTTTTGGCAGAATTCAATCCCACTAGGGCTCACTTAATTCAGCTGTTCTGCTTGACTCCTCTAAATTCCATTGGCTCTGAAAAATTAAAAAGAAGAAGAAAACAAATTTTGAAAAAAAGAGAAGAAAAAAAAAGGCTGTTTTATGATCACTAAGTTTTACACAGCTGCTGTGTGTGTGGCCAGTTACAATTTCAGCCAAAGTTCATTTCTGCAACTTCTGTTTGCTTCATTTCCCACCAACATCGTGTCAAAGCGTGGATCTGATTCGTGTTGCTCTGAGCCAAAGAAGAAAAGAATGTAAGAGAAGTTTTTCTGTGAGAACCCCCTCCCCAAACATCTTGTATTGTTTGATCCAGTCGTAGTATACTCATGCTGGATGTACAGTCTGCCTCTTTAACGTCTTAAAATTTGCATGAAGGATATGAGATCTTCCAGTGGAAGACCAGCATTACTGGCATCAGCAAAAAGCTGACTGATTTTTGGTCTTCTGTGGGCCGAGACATCTCAAAGCATTGATGATCTTAAGGTATAAAGGGAGGCCATGCTGCGGAAATGAAATGAATGACAGTTTATCACAGAAAAAAGCAAACAAGCCCTTTCAGTTTCTCAAAGTTACGAGCTTGTACCTTTTAGAGGGCCCATGCTTATGTTGCTGCCCTAGACACAGTCACTGAGAGTGGCCTAAAAACTTGCATAAATGAGAAGAAGAAAAAATATGCAGCAGACATAAAAAAGAAATGAAGGTTTTTTTTTTTTTTTTTTTATATAATTCATTCAGGGGGGGGGGGGGGAGGGGTGTTGTTGGGACTGCAGATTTTTTTTTTCAGCTTCGTGTGTTTTTGACTAACAAAGAAGAAATTCAAGTATTGGGAATTGCAGGATAAAGGTTTTTAGTTTTTAGTGGTGTGTGATGCCTCATATAGATTCTTCTCTAACCTCACATGCCTCTCTGTAGTTAGAAATTATTCCTCTCAAGTATGATCGGGGGGGTGGACAAGCCTGGTTTCTGCTAGGATTGCAGTGTGCACCTGCACACACTCACATATCAGTTTACACACACACACACACACACACACACACACACACACATACACACACACACACACACACTCTGCACATCCATCCATAAAAAATAATAATACCTAGCACAAAACAACAATGTTTCTTGAAATAGACCAGCTTTATGCCTGATTCATATCTTCAAACAGGCAAGACAAGAGTTGGAGAAAATCCGCCGTCGGCTCGAGACAGAACTGAACGACCTGCGTGACCAACTGAACGAAAAGCGCCAGCAGGTGGAAGAACTGCAGGCCCAGCTATCCAAGCGTGAAGAGGAGGTGCAGACTGCTCTGCAGAAGTAAGGGCACAGCTGTGATATAAGTTATTGAAAGAACTTTGGGATGTGTATGTCATCAGGTTGAGGAGTCTGCATCTGCCCATGCATTCTCTATACTTCATGTCATAGTGTATAATGTACATATAGATTTTCACATAACATTGGAAGTTTACGGAATTGTTTTAGTGGCCTGTTTGCGAGTTCTTGAAAACTTGATGTTTGAAAGATGTAAGGTTATAACTCTTTGCTGAAGAAAAAGTTATTTTGAAAGGTGGAAGGTTATAATTCTTTGCTGAAGAAAAAGAAGTATGGTTTACAAACTTGTATTGATATTTGAATTAAAATTAAAAAAAAAAAGAATTCATGAATGATCATGAAATGAACTGATCCCTTCATTTTCTTGTGTGCTAGCTGATGAACATAATTCGTCAGTCATTTCTCTTTATTTCCAAATCTGTTTATAAGGATGGTAACTATTTGTGAGTGTTGCTTTCCATTGTGAGTGTTGCTGACATGGGAGCGAATTTATCTTCTGTTTTACATCATTATGTTAGGTCTCCCTGCCTCACAATGTCCATTTTGTTTATTGTACAGCGTTAGAACTGTCCCTCTTCATTCTTATTGTACAGCTTAACCTGTGCATTATCAGGCCATGTGTGCACTCATGCAGGGCTGTACGCTTTGTCTTGTAGAGCTGATGAGGAGGGAGTGTCCAAGCAGTCCATGACCAAACAGATGAGGGAGCTTAGCACCCAGCTGCAGGAGCTGCAGGAAGACTTGGAGATGGAGCGCGAGGCCAAGAACAAAGCGGAAAAGCTCAAGCGGGATCTGAACGAGGTAACCTCTCCATCTGTGCTGTGTAGGTGTTGTATGCCCTATTGTACAGTTTTGTGACTGCTTCACTGTAGCTTGATAGTTGTTATTTAAAAGTCTGCACTTCACACTGGCTTAATATTTGTAATTTGTCTGCCTTCATTGTACATCATCAGACAGGAGAACCAAGATTTCAGTAATTGTATCTGTTCAGAGACCTGAAGCATGCAGAATGTGGGGGAGGGATGGGGGCGGGGAGTGTGAGTGATGACAGCTCAGCTGTTTTGAATATTCACAACAAGAATTTTTAGAGGATAATTGCAGTGTTATCTACATTTCTGACAAACTTCAACACAGTAGAATCAGAATCTTGCAGATAACACCCCTTGTGTGTGTGTGAAGATTTCTGGTGCATATGGTATTTTACAAATAAGGGTCCACTCTGGTTACACGTTTCTCAGACATCTCACAGCATGGTGCTTGGAACAGTGAGGTCTGTGTGATGGTAGAAGAATCATGTTCTAAACTCTGGATTGTGCCAGGAACTGGAGGCCCTGAAGACAGAACTAGAGGACTCCCTGGACACGACGGCGGCCGTGCAAGACTTGCGCAGCAAGCGAGAGCAGGAGCTGCAGGACCTGAAGCGCATGCTGGAGACTAATCAACAGCAGCATGAGGCGCAGCTTCAGGATGTGCGCAGTCGCTACAACCAGCAAATTGAAACGCTTAGTGACGAAATGGAGACTGTGCGCAAGGTATAGTGTTCTTTTATGCTTTATCATCTTCTGCTGATGGAGAAGCTGCATGTTTATGTGTGTGGAGTGCATGCAGTATGTGTATATACCAGCTTTCCACACATAATGTTAGATACTAATATACATGTACTGCCCTCTTCTCTTTCAATGCTTCCTCATGAATTCTAGTGAACAGTCTTCTGTGATCCCATCAACTCTTAAATTAATGAACATATTGCCCTCAGTAGTCACCTGAACAACTGCTGTGATACTCTCTGAATATTTGGAATGGATTTCCCAGTCACAGCACGATGAATCCTGTCATAATGATCCTTGCCTTGACAAAAATGTGTGTCAGACATGAGCTACCCACCAACACATAGTAAACCATTAATGAAGCCTTCTTTTGAAGTTGTGATATCAGAAACTCTTTCCCATAATTCCATCACAAATCTCAGTCAGTGTGTTTTGCCCTCATAACTTAATTTACCTTTAGTGGTCATCCACTAATGCTGTCTTTCATCCACTTAATAATAAAGTCTTCTTCACACTAAGATTAGTATGAGCTTGTCAGTAGAAACTTCCTTAGAGACTGCAGTCTCACGCATACAGTAGACCCAGTTTTCCATCTTAGCCATAGTGGTCTCATAAATGCAGCCTCTTCCGTTGTACCATGGTCAGTGCTATGGAATGCTTCATTATTATAGTTCCAACTCTGTTTACAAGGTTGATGTCATGAAAAGGAAATGTGCCATTGTTCGTCATATGTGGCATAAACTTGAAGCATTGATGTGTGTTGGAAAACAGTACCAGTGTGCATGTGAACAGACAGTCCACAATATGTAGCAGACTTGGAGGTTGTTGTCAAACCCATACACAGAGACATTAATGGACACAAACTTTTCACCCACTTGGAGGTTGTGTGTCAAACCCATACACAGAGACATAAAGGGACACAAACATTTTCACCCACTTGGAGGTTGTGTGTCAAACCCATACACAGAGACATTAATGGACACAAATTTTCACCCCACTAGGAGGTTCTGTGTCAAACCCATACACAAGAGACGTTAATGGACACAAAACTTTTCACCCCCACAGGCCAAGGCCACCCTAGAGAAGACCAAGTCTACATTGGAAGCGGAGAACCAGGAGATGGCCTCCGACCTGAAGAGTGTGCAGATGGCCAAGACAGAGTCAGAGCGCAAGCGGAAACAGGCTGACCAGCAGCTGGCAGAGTTGACCATTCGCCTGCAGGAGGTGGAACAGGGGCGTGGAGAGTCCACTGAAAAGGCCACCAAACTGCACCAGGAACTGGAGCAGGTGAGACTGATGATTATCTTTATGGGTTGTCTGGGTTATGGATTATCAGTACATGTATGGAACCATACACAACTGTATCCTGAAGAAAGAGGTGGGGATGCTCCTAGAGGTTTGGTGTTTTGTAATGAACTATTTAGAGGAAGTAAGTACACTGCTGAAAAGGAAAGAAAGAATGTTTTGATCATATATAGCTCAGTGTCTAGCAGATACGTTTATATGTCAAGTTGTCCAGTGGAATTATTCAACAAAGATGTACAGAAAGTTTTTAAAAGTGGGATTGTAATTACTAAAGTCTTGATACATAAAGGGAAAATCAGTTCAGGAAAAACATGGCTTTGAATGGAGGAGGTGTGAGTTGAAAGTTGTTTATCGGGAGGTGTCTAAAAAACAAAGGTTTTCAACTTGGGAAGTGTGAGTTGGAAGGGAGTTTATTGGAAGATGTCATGTAAAAAAGGCAACCTTTTACAGGTAGGGACTGAGTGAGTTTGAATGATGTTTACTGGCAGATAGACAGAGTTTTCAGTAGGAGCATTGTCATTTGGAAGGGTGTTTGTTGGGATATGTCACTAGAAAACAAGGTTTTCAAGGCAAGACGTGTGAGTTTGAAGGAAGTTTATTAGGAGATTTCACAAGGAAAACTTAGTTTGAAAGCCGTTTATTGGGAAGTATGACAGTAATGTTGATTGTGTTGTGTGGGTGACAGGCCAATAGCCAACTGGAGCAGGTGGACTCCAAGGCTTTGCAGCTGAGCCAGAAAGTGAGCTCCCTGGAGGCTCAGCTGGCTGACAGCCAGGACATCAGCCAGGAGGAGACACGTCAGAAGCTGTCCCTGCAGTCCAAACTGAGACAAGCTGAGGATGAAAAGGAATCTGCTCTGGAGCGACTGGAGGAGGAGGAGGAAGCTAAGAGGGCACTGGAGAAACAAGTGTCGGATCTCAACCAGAAGGTGGGTGAAAGACCCAGATCCAGATTGTTCTTTACAAAACAGATGTTTGGGGTGTTGAAATGAAACAGGGTGAGCTCTGTGATTTTATTTTTTCTTTTTGCAGTCAGAGTTGTAACAAAATGCAGAAATGTGCAAAAGTAACAGGCTAATGGCTTGGTCAGAATTGCATCTGTCACAGTTGTTTTATTCAGAGCGATCTGGATCAAAGCCAGTCGCTGTTCCCAGCAAAGCAACTATTGTAGGAGAGTTCATGAGGCATTCTTTAGAAAGCAAGCAACAAAATCATATGATTCATGATACAGGGTACATGTGGTGTGCAAGCCTCCAGGGACTGTCACCTTGTGGGGAAACTTTGTTAAAAGTGTCAGAACAGGTCCGAAAGGCTCGGGTTTCCTTCTCCCCTCATTGTTTTCAGGCCCAGCTTTTTTATTGGATCGGAAACTGATTGGTAATTGTGATGTATGTGGACAGATGGTAGATCTGAAGCGGAAGGCTGAGGAGGACCTGGCCAACAACGAGGCTCTGGAGGAGTACAAGAAGAAGGCAGCCAGAGAGATGGACCAGCTGCAGGCCCAGGTGGAGGAGGCACGGTCCAGTGCAGACCGCATGGACAAGTCACGCCGAAAACTCCAGGCTGAGGTGAGCAGGCCACACCACACAGCACATCATGTATGTGATCCTCCAATAGGTATCGAGTTCAACGTTACTGAGGTTTTTTTTTGTTTACATTGGTGTCTGTGCGATCAAATGGAAGTGTGCATGAATGAAAAGACATTACAGAATGTTAATGGATGCGTAACTTCTTGTCACAGAAAATGTTTGCCCAAGTACATGATTACTTTTCAGCTAGCAAGAAATAGTTGGAGGATTTTGCAAATGTAAACCATGTATGTCAAAACATGTATGTGGTGGTGATGTTCATGAAAGATCCCTTCATCCCAAGAGTTGATTGTGATCGACACCATGTGAATGTTGTGCAGGTGGAAGATCTGACCATTGCCCTGGATAACCAGCGTTCCAACGTGAGCAACATGGAGAAGAAGCAGCGAAAGTTTGACCAGACTCTGGCTGAAGCCAAGGCCGAGTCGGAGAGGTGGGTATCTGATCCTAAGTCATCAGATCCAACAACTCATGAAACAAGAGCAGCTATATCCATGACATGGAGTTTGAAGAATGTGAACCTTTTTCATCAGATTCATACAAACCATCATCATTGGGATCATTGTTGATCTCATCTGCTTCAGTATCTCTTATAATTTGATGCCTTTGGTATTAGCATATTCACCCCCACATACTGCCATTTCTGTTTGCACAGGTTCTGGGTTCAGTTTTGAGGCCTTTATGTAAACTGCCATATGAAGACTGTCTTTATTTATACAGTGTAAGAGCATTCAGTATTTTGTGTCTTTGCTATCAGACATTGTTTTCATTTGTTGTTAAACCATCGTCCTTGTCACAACTGTTACCAACTTCTGCATGGAGTTTTTTTTTTTTTTTTTTTAATGAGGGTGACGGGTGGTCCACTTGCCAGGTTAAAAGCGAATTCAATCCAGGCTAATGAATTAAACATTTTACATCTTCGGCCTTGGAGGTATGGCAAACCATGTTGATTGAATTATCTCAATCTACCCTCCTAATGGGCTTGCACGCACACACTCACATGATACACTGGAAGACACACACATTTTGTCTTGGTATCCTCCATCTTCCCCAGTTCTACATCCACCTTACTACCCTATCACACACGCATGCATGCATGCGCACGTGCAAAAAAAAAAAAAAACCCATTTAGGTCAACAGCAGTTGGCTTTCAGTGAAAGGAAACCTAAAATACCTACTTGCTGTTTGGAATGTGTTCAGACTTGCCCAGGAGAAGGACAGCTTAGAGAGAGAGAGCCGAGAGAAGGAGACCCAAGATCCTGAACCTGACCCGGGACCTGGACGAGATGCAGGAGCGTGTGGGGCAGCTCGAGAGAGTCAAGCAGCAGCAGGCCCGAGAGCTGGAGGACCTCGTCTCTTCCAGGACGATGTTGGCAAAAATGTGAGCGCTTTGCATTGCTGTAGAGAAGAGAACAGGCAGTGGACTTGTGCTGTTTAGTGTGGAAATAATGTGGATGGATATTGTTGTGGTTTGGATATTGGGTCTTTTTCAGTTTTGTTCTCTCTGGTACATAAAGAAAAAGACTTGCTTTGCTTTTTGTAATGGGTTAAGATATTTTTTTTATTGGAAATCACTCCCCTCCCTGTCCCCTTTTCTGTAATGGTATACCACCACACAGAATGTTTTTGATAACACCAGATGAATGGTTATGTCTTAAAACTAGCTGAGAACTGCTATGTGTGATATGTTTATCTTAGCTGCCAATGGTCCCTTCTTCGTGGGAATTTTTAAGATATAAATCATGAATTCCTGCTTTCTTCACTTTCCGCAATCATTCATTAGTTTATTGCATGTCTTTATCATGAGTGTAAAAGAGCTGGAATAGTTCTGGTTCTTTTCTGGTGCAAAGTACGTATCCATGATGACACAGCAAAGGAATGATGCAAGCACAGATGTGGAAAAAAAATCTGGACAGCAGGTTAGTAATTCTGCAAGGTCTGAATTTAGAATTTCATCTGTGTCCATTTTCTCATGCAGATTCATGACATGTCAAAAGTGAGATAACTGCCTTGCTCTGCTCTTTTGTTTCAGCCTGCATTAGTTTTACTTGAGTTTGTTCAGTTGACTCCATTTTCAGTGATCTTCCCCATGAGTTTGTCCTAGCTTGATGTTGGATGGGGTCTGCATGGTGTGCAGGTGCATGAGCTGGACAAGGCCAAGCGGGCGCTGGAGGCGACGGTGGAGCAGAAAGTGCAAATCGAGGAGCTGGAGGATGAGCTGCAGGCAGCAGAGGACGCCAAGCTGAGGCTGGAGGTCAACATGAATGCCCTGAAGGAGAAGTACAAGAACGAGGTGGCTGGGCGTGAGGAGCAGGAGGAGGAGAGCAAGAGGTCCCTGTTGAGGCAGGTCAGTTGCTCCCTTTTCTTCTTACCCTGCGCACAGATGTAACCTGGTGAACAGGTATTGTTTATGGTGCAGTTAGTGGTACTGACCACTAGATAACGAAAACTTGTGTGGATCTTTGTTCAGTTTTACAGACTTGTGTCTAAGTTTAGCCAGATCTTAATAGAACAGTGATCAAACATCAAAGAGGAAAGAAGGTTTGAGCAGAAGTAACCTGTATTGTGGAATACAATTTTCATATGTGGTCTATGTGTGTAGGGTTGGATGACCAGACTGTATTTTCTGTAAAGTTTAAGATTTGGACACAGTGATGTACTTATGCTGTTTGATAATATGTGAAGACATTTGTGACCTGATCAAGGTAATTAACTATGTTTACACTAGTTGCAAAATGAGGCGACTGCAGGCGGAAATCAAGACAAATTTTAAATCTTATTAATAGCAAACCACCAAGAAAACATAGACAAACGAACCACAAGACAAAACATGATGCGTTTCGACCTCTTAGGTCTTCTTCAGGCAAGATACAGAACACTCTCAGGACAACAAAAATGAACAAGCAATCACTCATCTCCATTCACTTCAGCACAAGATGGGCGTTGATCTTGTGCTGAAGTGAATGAAGGTAAGTGATTGCTTCTTCATTTTCGTTGTCCTGAGTGTTTTGTGTCTTGCCTGAAGAAGACCTAAGGAGTCGAAACGCGTCATGTTTTGTCTTGTGATTCGTTTGTCTACGTTTTTGGTGGTTCACTATCAGTTACATTTAAAATATGCTTACACTGTTAACCCCTCACTGCACAGTATAATAGCACATTTGAATAACTGTGTGCCAAGGTGAAAGCTCTTTGGGGTAGGTTCTGTAAAATGGTTACTGCTCACTTACTTCTTGACAAATCTTTTTTCCCCTTGCCTCCCTTCTTTAAATCGCCAAATTTTGATAATGAAATTACCATGAACGCCGTTCATGCAAGGGCACACAGCTTTCCCGAAACCACCACGAACACCGTTAGTGCAATGGCAATCAACGGGTTAACAGCTCTACCCTTCACACCCCATCCTCTCTGTTGTCCTTCCTCCCTCACCTCCTCCAAACATTTGCACACAGAGCAACTACTCCTTGCCCCGCCCCACATCCCCCCCCCCCCCCCCCTCTACCCTGCTTGTATGTGTAGAACTCCTCAGTACACTTCCATGTACATAAGACATTGAAGGCAGATGTTGCCACAAGTGTCTGAGTAGCATTCTGTTGTTGGCAGCTGCGTGAGATGGAGACAGAGCTTGAGGATGAGCGCAAGCAGCGAGCCATGGCAGTCAACGCACGCAACAAGCTGCAAGGGGACATCCAGGGCATGGAGCAGGAGCTGGAGATGGCCCAGCAAGGTGAAGGAGGATGCCGTCAAGCAGTACAAGAAGATCGCTGCACAGATGAAGGACTTCCAACGGGAACTGGATGATGCCCGAGCTGCTCGTGAGGAAATGGCCAGCCAGGCCAAGGACAATGAGAAGAAGGTGAGATTGTTGGGATGAAACTGCTTTTGTTCTAATATTAATGTCTTCAGAACATGACACGGTTGCACAGGTTTTTAAACCTTTTTGATCTAAGGTCAGGGATTAAGAGAGAGAAAAAGTATGGATGGTCCCACCATGAAAATGTTTGTAGCCAACAGAGAATCCTGTTAGTCAACTTTTGGTTCACCAACATCTAAATCATGAAACATTTCACAAAAATTAATACTGGATACTAGCTCAGATAAGGCAGAAGTTAACCCAACTTCCTAGCCTCATTCATGTTTTCATGACCAGCAAGGCAAGAGTCACTTCCTTTCTTTGTTACTAAGGAAAGCTCAAAGTAAAGTACAGAGCTTTAAAAACAAAATGAATAAAAGAATTTCACACAGGATAGACTGTGACCACCTGAGCTGTTTCAGCTAATGTCCGATCAGTTTGGACCACTTTACAACTGGGTCATGTCCAGGAGATGGATACATGGCATAAATCCTCTGATTGCAGATGATTTGAGCCTTTACAGATTAGTCATGAACATTTTTTTTGTACAGTTCATGGGTAGATTAACACACATATTGATTGTACTGTAATGGTTCAGGTGAAGAACTTGGAGGCAGAGCTGATGAAACTTCAGGAGGATCTTGCATTGGCTGAGCGACAGCGGCGCAATGCAGAGTCAGAGAGGGATGAACTGGCCGACGAGATTGGCAGCAGTGCATCCAGCAAGTAAGTCACTGTTCTACAGAGAGGCTGGAGGAAAAAAAATTTGTTGCTTGCATTTTTTTTTTTTATCTTTTTGTCTCAAAGTGTATACTGAATAAATACGGGTAATTAGCCAGTCCATGGTTATGTGTGAGAGTGCAAATAAATTTTAGTGTATTTGCAGCTGATACAAGTGCTAGAATAATGAAGGCTGGCTCAGCTACATTGTTAAGGCCTCTCTAATCATCCGTACATGAATATGTCAACTATTTGTAATGGTCTTAAATCTGCACAGACATTTTCAGAGTTATGTCAGTTTTACAAAATTAACATATTCTTAGAAATGTTAATGACTTACAATTATTTTTTACACTGATGAAAACAATATGTTAAATGAGAGTGATAGCTAATATTGTAACAAATATTAGCTTACATTTTATCAAGATCAGACCATTCAGGGTAATTTGTACTTCTTCTTTGCCTTAAGATCTTTTATACATACATCACCATGGCTTATTGGTGCAGACCTGTTAATGGACTGTCCGAAGTATTTGCTTAGAATACAGATATTAAGATTTTATGCCGGAAAGATTTTTTTATTTCACTGCAAGGACCTGCCATCCTTCCCCTTACCCTCTCTCCCACTCTTGAATGGAGGGAATGTCCTAGTTAGCATCCCCAATTGTTTTTGTGTGTGTGTGTTAAAAACTTTGAATTGATTTACCTCCCATTAAAGATTCTCTGCCATGTAATTTGTGGAGTGGTTATTGAGAGGTTGCACAGTATAATGTCCTGTCTAAATTATGATATGGAGCTGCACTTGGTCACCAGGCAATCTCTGATTGATGAGAAACGCCGTCTGGAGGCACGCATCAGTGAGCTTGAGGATGAACTAGAGGATGAACACACCAACCTGGAGCTGGCCAACGACAAGGCTCGCAAAGCCCTCAATCAGGTCAGACCACAGAGATGTACTTTTTAAAAAAAAACTTTTCTGTTGTCAGCTGCTTGTAGTTTAACTTTTTATAAATGGAAATCCTAAACGGGGTGGGGAGATATAAACAGTGCACAAAAGTAAGCTATTGTCAGTCTTGATTTGTTATTGTTCCTAGCCCAGTTGATCACAAGGGGCCATATGAGGAATGAAACAACTCGAAAATAACATAGATACCACAAAGTACAATGTCTCATCACCAAACAGCTGTCAAGCATAAAATAAAAACGAATGAAGTATTTTGAATGTTTAAATTGCCTTTATTACCACACTTCTGAAATTCTAACTTGTCCTGGAAGAACCAGCCATTTTGCTCAGGCTTTTTTTTTTTTTTTTAATTTTATCCACAGTAGTCTAGTGGCCAAACAAGAGGGGAGGTAGGAGGAAGCGGCCTTCAAATGGTTTGCATGGGTGATTAACAGAATTTTCAGAATTGCCATTTTTTTGGGGGTCATAAAATGAAAGTCTGAACACTTTTTAGAATTCAGCTGAAGTTTTTAGTCCATATGATCAGACCGGATGTGTCATGATTTCTTACAATTTGGTAGAAGGTATTTACATTGCAGCTATCTCTGTCTCTTCCTCTTCTTCATCCTTATTTCCCATCCTATTGGCAAGAAATATCAAAACAAGTGAAAACGATTAGATATCCCATTTTGAAGGTTGTGTCAGTGGCCACTAGACATTAACATAACTAAAATGGGATCAGAAAAACCCCAATGGATAAAAACATTTTGAAAAAGCAGGTAGTATGTACTACAATGCTTATATCACTTGGTCTTGTTATTTGAGATCTGAGACAGGATCTGAAGAATTAGAAACTGTGAATAGACGAAGGGTTCAGGTAAATGGTGTCTTACGGTGAAAGAAAGAAGACCAAAGTAAGAGAAGAACACAGAGGAATAGGACAGGGAAATATCAAGTGCAGATTTTCCAAAAGGTAAAGATATAGTCTGTTCTTGAAAGGTCTCCATGATATGCTAGATGATGCCTTTAGTGATGACCAGAAACAGGCATTTCTGAGTGAAAGTCCATACCTGAACACAATTATGTACACATATCTTTTTTCTTTCATCCTCATTTCTTCTGTTTAGAAAAAAGCATTTCTTTGATCTTGTGTACAAAGTAATCTTAGTCCTGTATGTATGTGCACAGCTGGAGCAGGTGAACACAGACCTGTCGTCAGAGCGCTCCGTGTCGCAGAAACTGGAGAACCAGCGTCTGGCATTGGAGAGGCAGAACAAGGAGATGAGAGAGAAGCTGCAGGAGCTGGAAGGCCAGAACCGTGCTCGCACCAAGGCCACCATTGCTGCTCTCGAGAGTAAGATTGTCAACCTGGAGGAGCAGCTGGACCAGGAAGCCAAGTGAGTGATAACTCACCCCACCCCCCACCCCCCATCCCCACACACACCCTTATTTCCTCTCTGCAGCTAGGGATGTTATTTGGAGTGATTTAAATTTTTTTTTTTCTGCAGAATAATCCAATAGGGTATCATGTGCGTTGTAAGCAGTAATGATACTGAAATGCCTAAAATCAAAATGAAAGATCCTCATTGAATTTTCTTTGAATGTCGATGAGTATTGTCTTAGCCTGTTGCTGAAAAAGTTTTGAAAACCCAGAATAATCTGAATATTTTTAGCATTGGAACAGTCCTAGAGCAACTCAAATATTCAAGATGCTGTTTGCTGCAATGTGTTTCAGAGACCGTGCCAGCTTAGCCCGCACAAACCGCAAGATGGAGAAGCGTCTGAAGGAGCTGCAGATCAGGCCGAAGACGAGCGCCGCAGTGCAGACCAGTACAAGGAACAGGTTAGGCTCTGACTGCATTGATCTGGCACCACACCTCCATACATTTCTTTGAAACAAACCAGCTGCCTTGGCAAGGTGGTTAAGGCAGCAGACTTCTAGCCTAGAGATCGTGGATTCGATTCCCTTCACAGTCGTTTAAGGGATTTTTCTGCCCCAAACAGCTCCTATTCACAGTAAAGTTTGCTATGGGCTCAGTTCCTGGCTAACACTGCAGGTGTCTGTATATTTCAGGCGATATTATGAAAGTAAGTGCAGAGTACAGCCCTGTCATCCAGTCTCAAACTGGAATGAAAATCTGTCGCATGATCTTTGTCATCGTCATTGATCAGCATTTTAAAAAGTCTCAAATTCGTTAGCCCTTCATGCTCAACTCTCATGGTCACCTCAATTTTGATTGCCTTTACACGTCTAAGTCCTTGGTTTGATGCTGTCTGGGTCACCAGTATTGGAAAATTTCATGGGGACTGACACCCTCCAGAGGGAGAGCTCATTCATGCCGCCTCCATGACTTAGCAATTATTGTGGTCAGGAGGAGGCATTGTAGGTGACATCCGCATGTATTAAATCAAAGCAGGCACCACTGAACACCGCCAGAGTGACTTGGCAGTAGAGCAGTGTCTGGTTGATTGCCTCATGATGACTTGATATTGACTGCTCCATGTGCATGCAGCTGGTTATGGACTGCCTCTCGGCCTACAGGGACAACCTCAGATTATAGTGTATAGATTTTGACTATTTTTGTGTTTTTTTTTTTAATGCAGATAGGTTCTTACTTATAGACATGGTTAAAAAGAAAAATCATGTTGCCAGTGGGAGGGAACAAAGGGGGGAGGCCTTAAAATTTTCATGGTTAGGGGGTGTTTTTTTTCGGCAGAGGAGGAAGGAAGGAGGGGTGCTGCAAACTGCCATGTAGACCAGAAACAAGAAGGCAGGACAGATTTTCTAGTTGTAATGTTGTGTCCATGCCATAGCATGATCTGTTAAATCAGCAGTGTGTTCTCAAGCAGTGCAAAGGGTTCATTCCTTAAAATGTCAACTGATAAAGCCTCCTGTCTGCTGTAGCTTTTCTCATCTCTGGACATCTCTGAAAGAACAAACCTTTCCAGTTATTTCTCTACCTCTTGTGTATTTTTACCCATCTTTTTTGTGCAGTACATTGCTGAGCAGGATTTTTTTTTTTTTTTTTGAATGGAAGGAAAAAAGTCAATCTGGGCAGAACTTCATTCAGTTTTACAAGTTTCTTAAGGGAAGAAGTACCTAGTGTGATCAGTTTAAAAAGTTTTTGTGCTGAGGAAAGTAAAATCATAAGCGAGTATAATGGGTCTCCAAGGATTCTAGTAGTAGTAGTTTGTGCAGAGGATGGCATATGTACAGAGAGTTTGCATTTTTTCATGTTGGATTTGTAATATAAAGATGACATTTAACTGGCCATTGTAGTTGTGATCCATACTTTCCCCATTCATTATCCCACCCACTTATAGTTCTACTGCAGTGGAGAATATGTGTTTCCTTCACAGCTGGACAAGATGAACAACCGGGGTAAAGGCCTTGAAGCGGCAAGTGGACGAGGCCGAGGAGGAGGTGGCCCGCCTGAATGCTGCCAAGCGTAAAGTGCAGCGAGAGCTGGATGATCAGATGGAGCAGAATGACGTGCTGGTGCGCGAGACGCAGTCTCTTAGGAAGTACAGGTAGGCAAACAGGGACCGAATGGCATGTGTGGGAGAGAATAGGGTTTGTGGTGATGTGTGAGGTGTGAGGGGAGAAAATGAGGTCAGCAGAGTGATTCCTGTTCTGTAGTTCATTGCTAGTTAAAGTGCCTTCGAGTAATGCAGGGAGATGATAAACAGAACAAATATTTGTCACAAAGTTTCTGTGCTTATAATTGAAAATGTTTGGGAAAAAAAGGAAAAGAAACATGCCTTCATAATTCCTACATGGGGAGTTTGTATTATACTCCCTGTTTGGCTAAGTATACTTACCATGTCAGACCATAGCATTAAACGGCTGTCAGTCAGCTCTGTCAGGCCAAAGTTTGTGGCAAATGCAGTCATAAGATAGTCACGTGACGCCCACCCTACTTCCGCCTACGGAAGATGCCGAAGTTCGTGTACTGTACGTCATTCAACGAGGCCTGCGCGCAAGGCAACCCCAGGGAACCTTGGCGCTAGAGGGGAAGGTAGGGCGGGCATTAGAGTCTGACATGGTAAGTATACTTAGCCAAACAGGGAGTATAATACAAACTCCCCATTTTGGCGTCGTATACTATACCATGTCAGACCATAGCAGAATTTAAAGGAATAGGAGGAGGGCCGAGCGCCCTAATGGTTCCTAGGGTAGACCGATATGGCTGCATTGGCCGCCACAAATGAAATCCCTTTAGAACCATCAGCCCTGGTCATGCGGATGTCCCTTAAATAAAAGTTTATGAAAGGGTTCTCCGAACGCCAGTAGGCTGCCTCCAGGAGATGACGCACGGGGACAGAGTGCTGGAACGCTGAGGACGTGGCCAGCGCTCTGACCTCATGGGCTCGGGGGGAAAGGGCTGGGAGGTCTTTGTACGCCTGGGCATAGGCAGATCTGATAGTATTGGATAGCCACCTAGAGATAGTGCCCGCCGATATGTCCTTCTTGTTGTTGGGGTTGATGGAAATAAGAAGGGCGTCTCTGCGAGGAACGCCTGGGGCGGGAACGCTCCCAGTAGTATCTGAGGCACCTAGAGGGGCACAGGTCCATGTCCCCACCCCGCTCGTTGCCTAAGATATCCGCTAGAGAGCGGATCAGAAGGGAAGGAGAGGCCGTGCCCGGTTCCTGGTTCTTCGCTAAGAACTCAGGTAGGAACTTAAGTGAGACCGAGCCGTCTCTGTGAAAGGCGATGTCCCGAGGGTCCCCGCTGAGGGCATGAATCTCACTTCGCCTTCTGGCTGAGGCCAGGGGAGAGAAGAAAGGTGGTCTTGAAGGAGAGGAGGTCAAAGGGAATGGAGCGGAGGGGCTCGAAAGGGGGTTTTCTGAGGGCGCCTAATACCAGAAAGAGGTCCCACATGGGGGCGCGCCTAGGGGACTGAGCTTCCCGTAGGGCAACCCCCCGAGATAGTTCTCTGAGGAGAAAGTCATTGTCGAAAGATGGGCCGCCGAGCTGTCGGATGATGGTGGTGCATACGGCCGATCGGTAAACCCGAATGGAACTAGCCGAGAGTTTTAGAGAGGACGAAAGGTGGGATAGGAAATTTGCCAAACTGGATGTTGGGGTGGGTGTAGGTAGGGGACCGAGTTAGCCGTGCACCACATGACCCATCTCTCCCATCGGTATTTGTAGAGGGACTCTGTGCTGGACCTACGTGAGGCCGAGGCCAAGTCTCGTAGTCCCTGCGATGCTCCCGCTTCTGTCAGGGTATCTAGGACAGACCGGGGTCTGTTGGCGGGGGGGGCGGCGGGGACGGTGGTCGCAATTTGGATGGCATAGAAGCCAAGCGTGTAGGCGAAGCATCTGGGGATTGGAGTGAGGGAGGCCCGAGCGAGGTTGTCTGAGCAAGTCCCACCGAGGGGCTAGCTGGAGGAGGGGGGAGAACGTGAGTTAGGGACCTGAGGTCCGGGAACCACGACTGAGTCGGCCACCACGGGGTTATGAGGATGAGTTTGGGTCTCTCCAGCCTGGCCTTCCTGATCACTTTGTGAATTATGGGGAAGGGGGACAGGAAAGGCGTAGGCGATGAGTCCGTCGTCCAGGGGAGGGAGAGCGCATCGACCGCGTACGCTCGGGGGTCCGGGACTGGAGAGAGACATACATGGGGAGTCGATGGTTGAACCGGGTCGCAAATAGGTCGACCATGGGCTTGAACCAGTGTTCCCAGACAGTGGTTAGTGTCAGCTTGTTCAGGGTCCACTCTGTGTGCAGAAGGGTCCCTGACCGGCTGAGAGTGTCTGCCAGGATGTTGCGAGAGTCCCCGCTGTGTCTGCACGGAGGGTGGTCCCCGTGCTATGTGTCTCGCACGGAGGGTGGTTCCCCATGCGTGGGCACCAGCGAAGGAGGGCCTCTGTCCGTGAGAGAGAGGCCGATGGAGTGAGCCCCCCCCCCCCCCCCCCCCCCCCTTGTTGACGTAATGGGCTAACCGACGTGTTGTCCGTGAGGAGGAGAACCAGTCGGTGAGAGATTAGATGTTGGAAGTGGAGGAGGGCCAGCCTGACCGCTTCCAATTCTAATATGTTGATGTGGAGGCGAGCCATCTGGCATCCCACATCCCCGAGGCATGACTGTCCCCCAAGTGGGCCCCCCAGCCCGAGTTGGAGGCGTCCGTGTATAGTTCGAGGGACTGAGTTGGGAGAGAGATCGGAAACGCCGGTGATCAGGGTGGACGGATTGAGCCATTCGTCCGTGGCGCCCGAGAACCAGGGGCCGAGGGAATGGTCAGGTCCCAGCGGTCCGAGGTCTGGGACCAACGACGACGGAACTCCCTCTGCAGCTGGCGTTTGGGGACCCCCGACCCAGCGGAATGAGGGCAGAAAGGGACTCCATCATCCCTAAGAGGGAGGTGTGCGAGGATGCTGCCTCGGAGGCGCGAGATGAGAGGTCCACAATCCGGGCGGACCTCTCTGGGGTCGGGGCGACCTTCATGGTAAATCGTGTCGAAACTCATGCCCAGGAAAGAGAACCTCTGACTGGGAATGAGTTCGCACTTGAGGGGGTTGGTTACAAACCCCAAGGTGGAACAGAGGCTGAGGAGGCGAGTGGTGTGGGGCTTGGCACTAAGCCTGGGAGGAGGCTAGGACAAGCCAGTCGTCGAGGTAAACCAGGAGGCGAATGTCCTCCTGCCTGGCCAGGGCGGCCATCTCCTTGACAACCTCGTGAAGAGGAAGGGTGCCAGGGAGAGGCCAAAGGGGAGAGCTTTGAACTGGAACACCCGAGCTTGCCAGACGAACCGGAGAGGTAACGTCTGTGCGCCGGGTGAATAAGGATCTGGAAAGTACGCATCTTTCAGATCTATGGAGGTAGCCCAATCTAGGTGGTGGATGGAGTCTCTGATCTGGGAGGGCGTTGTCCATCTTGAACTTGGTATGTCTGAGGAAACTTGTTGAGGGGAGAAAGGTCGAGGATGGGGCCTCCATCCCCCCGAAGGTTTGGGGATCACGAACAGGTGGGAGTAAAACCCGGGGTTGGGCTGGAAAACTTCTGTGATGGCCCCTTTCTGTAGGAGTTCGAGGACTTCCAGGCGAGGGGCGTCCGCCTGGGCAGGTGGGGGGGGTCGCTGGGGGACGGAGGAGGAGAGCTGCATGAGGGGAGGGCGACCGTGAGCCCACGGTAGGCGAAACCCGTCCTGAAGAACCGACAACCGGAGATACCAGGGGCTACCCAGGGGCTGAGGCCCATACGTCGCCACTGGCGGGCATGTGCCGGGAGAGGTTGCCCGCCAGGGGAGCCGATGGTCCAGGTGGGGGGGGGGAAGGGGAAGAGTGGGCCGGTGTCTTGCTGGGCAGGTTGTGCCAGTTCCATGCCCACTATGCCACTACGGGAGTGTCCTCCAGTCACCGGCGGGGGCCGTGCTTGCTGGCCGAACCGAAAATTCTGGCGAGGTTTCGGTTTAGGCCTCTGCGAGTTAAGTGGCCGCTTGGCCGGCCCGGCGGTGTGAGATGGGGCTTGTCGGGGATACGGAGGGGGCCTGTTGGCCTGTTGTTAAGACCGAAAGGGGGGCTGGGGTAAGACCGAAAGGGGGGCGGTGTGGAAGGGGCGTGGGCTGAGGCCGGGGGGCCGAAAGGACGCCCGCCTGCTTGCGTTCCTCGAGCGAGAGAGACATAGCCGAGGTGGAGTACTCGCCAAAGAGCGAGTGATCCTGGCCCGGGACACATCGTAGGGATGCCCTGAGTGCCGGGAGAGAGTGAGGAGCGTGCAAGCACCGCGTCTCTAGCCACTAGCAGACAATTAAAATGGCTTGTTGCTGCGCTGTCCGCCGCAGCCGACAAGTGATGCGATATCCTGTTAACTAGGTGTCGCATGAAGGGATCGCTGAATAAGCGAGGTTCATCCTGGTGTGGTTCGGAGTTTGTATCCGAAGGCACTGGGACGGCGCCGTCCTCCCCAGGCCAGAGTACCTCTGCCCTCTGCAAGAGCATGCTAAGGTAGGCATGCCCTGCAGTGGTGTGTAAGATGCCCATCCGGGCTACTCGGTCCCAGTCCTTTAACGCTTTAAAGGAGATGGTGGCCGAAGTAGGGGGGGCCCCCGTTGGGTATCAGGCGACAATCCGATTGGGAGATGGCCCACTCCCTGGTAGCCGGATTGTCGGCAAAGAGGGAGGTAACTGGTTGCTTCCTGCGGGTCCCAAGTAGGGCGCCGAAGGGGGCCGCATTGGGTGCCGGGGGAAGGTCTTGACCCCGGCGTGGGGACGGCGTCTGCACCCCTGGCGCGTTTTGCCGGACTCTCCCACAGCGAAGTGAGGGACTGAGGTGCCACGATCCTGAGTCTGGAGTGTTGGGCTGGGGGCGGGCCCCAACGATCTCAGGGAAGGCCAAGATATCGGCAGAGGGAGGGGCGTCCCTCGACACCAAGTCCGGTCGAAAACTGTTCAAACTGTTCAATGGTGTGGATATCATAAAGGGATGAGAAGAGGTCCTCATCGTTGTCGTCGTCCTCAGGCTGTGGGGAGTCGAGTTCCTGGGAAGAGGTCTTCCTCAGGGGGGCATCTGCGCGGGTGCGCGAGGGTCCCGCCCTGGAGGGCGGGGGACCCTCGTGGCTCTATGCTCGGCAGACGGGCTAGGGTGGGAGAGCCCGGACTGCCGATTGGACAGCGCCCGAGGTGGGAGACCCCAGGTTGACCCAAGTCTGCAAGGTTGGGTGCCACAATCGAGGGTTTCAGGTGGGGTGTGTGTATTGAGCCACTGGTCCCTCTCGGGGGCATAGAGCCACTGGTCCCCCGGGGAGATAAGCGGGCTGTGGCGGCCCAGAGTACTGTGCAGGGACTCGCCGGGGACCGGGGTAAACCTTGAGCAGCAGGGGGGGAATAGTAATCGACCATGGTATGTGGTCCCCCTCCGGGAGCGTGCCGGGCCCCAGTGGAATAGGGTAGGTTACCCGTGGTCCCGCTGGTAGATCCTCCCCCCGGAGGAACGGGACCGAGGACGTTGCCCAAATGGGGGGCCGAGTAGGTCGGACCCCCAACGTCCTGAACCCCTAGGGGAACCTGCGACGGGCGAGCGGGGTTGGTCGGCCGTCTTTGTGTATGTTCACAACCGGTGGATGCACTCAGTGTTCCCATACGCCCAGAGTTATGGACATGTGCATGGTCGTGCCCAAGACGTGGCCATAAAACTGCGTCCGGAGATAACGGGACGCTCCTCGTGCAGGGGTGTTGGCTGCACCTGTGCACGGTGGGGGGAGAGGGTCGTGAGACGGCGAGTCCAGATGGGGGGAAGAAGTGGACCCGCGCGTCTCATAAATGCGAGTGACGGGTGGGGGTTCCAGCCCAAGGCCGTCACCCGTGCCTGTCCGCGGCCCAGGCAAAGGTCCCCGGGGGCCGGGGGTCACGCGTGACTCGGCATAGTAAGGGGGATGTCTGACTATGCGCAGGAAAGCTAGAAGGCAGGGTGGCTGGGGGAGAGAAAGCGGAATCCCCGCTCGGATGTTTTGGCTAGAGGGGGGGTCCCTTAAGGGGGGCCTTGCCCTTAGATTTCCTGGGCAGGTCGAACGAAAGGCACTTAGAAATCGCAGCCGGTTGCCTTTTAGCTTTCGAACGCAACGGTCGTGCGTCCGTCGGTCGGGTAGAGGAGGGAGACTCCCCGCGTCCCCTCCGCGGGAGGGGGTCGTCTCCGTCTACCGCAGCCGTCCGTTCTCCCAAGGAGAGAGAACGGTTCGCTCGGGGTTGGAACCAACTCGTGGGTCCTCCGGGAATGTGAGCGAACCCTGAACGTCAGAGAGTGGTTGCTCGACCCAGCCGAGTCCTTCACCATATTGGGCGATGGCGCCGAGCGAAACCGGAGCACACGATCGTAAACGGGAGACACGACGGTCGATCGAGGAGGATAACCAGGTCAATCGATCGACCGTGCGCACACAATAAAATATAAATGTAACAACGCACACAATGGAATATATAAAGGTAAACAAGTCCGTACAGGGACACAAAGCGCAGCAGAAATGAGCGAAACCGTGCGTGAGAAGCGACCGTGGCGTGGGCCCAAAGTGCTGAGTAACGCCACGTGTAAATACAATGACGACGGTCGATCGCGATCGTTAAGACACACGAAGGCGAGCGAGAAATTTGTGACAAATGAATGAAAGGGGTGCAAACCAATTGAAGGAAGCAAATTCTGGACAAAAAACACGTAAAATACCGTGGGTTAGAAGTTGGTGCACAAGAGGGGGAGACCGGCGCAAAACAAGATGGCGACGAGACCGGCTCACGATCGTCGCACAGGAGGTTGTGGGATCGTGGTATAAATGACGGCGAGGGAAGAAAACGGAATTAGTGGCGAAAGGGCAGAAGGCGATTGAAAAGGCAAGGCCGATGGATAAAAGGAGGCACTGAACCAGCGATGAACGCAGCGATGGAAAATGCCAATCAATCTGAACCGGTTACGCGGAAAGCAAGAACTGGGAGCACACAATCGCGAGAATAATTCCGTAAATAAAGGTTAGAATGCTAGCCCACCAATAACCTCACACGTCAAGATTACTCTGAGNGGAATGTGAGCGAACCCTGAACGTCAGAGTTGTTGCTCGACCCAGCCGAGTCCTTCACCATATTGGGCGATGGCGCCGAGCGAAACCGGAGCACACGATCGTAAACGGGAGACACGACGGTCGATCGAGGAGGATAACCAGGTCAATCGATCGACCGTGTGCGCCAAGTCCGTACAGGGACACAAAGCGCAGCAGAAATGAGCGAAAACCGTGCGTGAGAAGCGACCGTGGCGTGGGCCCAAAGTGCTGAGTAACGCCACGTGTAAATACAATGACGACGGTCGATCGCGATCGTTAAAGACACGAAGGCGAGCGAGAATTTGTGACAAATGAATGAAAGGGGTGCAACCAATTGAAGGAAGCAAATTCTGGACGAAAAAAAAAACACGTAAAATACCGTGGGTTAGAAGTTGGTGCACAAGAGGGGAGACCGGCGCAAAACAAGATGGCGACGAGACCGGCTCACGATCGTCGCACAGGAGGTTGTGGGATCGTGGTATAAATGACGGCGAGGGAAGAAAAAAACGGAATTTAGTGGCGAAAGGGCAGAAGGCGATTGAAAAGGCAAGGCCGATGGATAAAAGGAGGCACCGAACCAGCGATGAACGCAGCGATGGAAAATGCCAATCAATCTGAACCGGTTACGCGGAAAGCAAGAACTGGGAGCACACAATCGCGAGAATAATTCCGTAAATAAAGGTTAGAATGCTAGCCCACCAATAACCTCACATGTCAAGATTACTCTGAGGGATAAGCACAAGCCACAAATAAATGAGTTCAGAATGCGAACACAGCAATTTTTAAAACTTTAGAACTAGTCCCTCTTCTGTGGGATAGGTTTAGACTGTACAGTGTTTATTCCCCAAACAGATGCAGAAGGTATATATAAATACTCTTGCCGTCTAGTCAAAATCACGTTCGATATGAAATTAGTTTGCTGATTTTTCAAAAAGATTCTAAAGGTACACAGTTAATATACTTGTTTCTCATGACTTGCCGGTATGAAGAATAAAATATCAAACCATACAAAGGAAAATAAATAACTGGAAAAGGAATAGATAATGTCCTTTGACACAGAGCAGGAAGTGAGGAGAAACCGATTTATTCAGGAACAGAAAATAAAAGATGAAATGTTCAGTTTGGGTCAGGTATGGTGGCCTGTGTGTTACAGACCATCAGCCCAGGTCCGCTCAAGTCGTGCTGCCGTGAAGTTGGGTGATGACGATGGGTCTGAAGATGTACAAGAGGAACACACCGAGAGCTGATCAGCTCGCCCGGTCAGACACACCTCCTGTTTTCACCACATCAGAGGATTGGTGTTCTGGGTTAGCGGTGTCCAAACAGCTGGCCACAATTCCACTAATGTCTACTACACAAACTGTACAATACTAGCCAATCCAGTGTGGTCATGTTACCTATATGTATGCAGGTATTTGAGCAACTTCACAGGGCGGAGGATGGAACACTGCCTGTTCCTTGGACCAGAAGTTCACCCTGCTGTCATGTTACTTAGCATTACTGCTTTCATGTACTCTTCACACACTGCTCACTAATCAAGCCTAGATACTTTTTTCCTTGTCTTTCTTATTGAATGTAGTGCTCCCAGCATGACTGTGGAGTCTGAAAGTGTGGTATGCTCAGTGTGCGTACATGTGTGTGTGTTTCCCGTAATGAAGGAGTAGTTGATATTCAAAGCACAAAGGTCAAGGATGTGAAAATTTCTGATTCACAGAGAGCTTTGTCATGTTTGTACATGCTGGGGCATGTCTGACGTAGAGAAAGGATGGAGGATGTGTGGGTATTTGCTGGATTGTAGTTTTAGACAATGCATTTCTTTTCCTTGCTTGAGGGACCACCCTTGTGTTTGTGTGTTCAGTTTGGGTCCACAGATTGTGCAAGTCCAACAAGATTCCCCCTTCCCCACCTTTCTTCCTTTCCCAATCATCTAAGTGACTTCCAGTACTCAGTTTCTGCTGCAAGTTCAAATATGCAAATGATCAGAAAACCTCCAGTTCTGTCCCAGTGCCTGTTAACTCTGGTAGGGGAAGGTCTGGGGTGGGGTGGGGGTGATCCTCTAGACAAGGGGTGCTTATGCTTTGTTGATTGATAATACTGTTGAGTCTCTGCCTGTGCTGTTGAACAGACTTGTTGAAAAGGCAAGATGTTCAAAAGCATTTTCATATTGGAATACAATTGACATGATTTATATGTTAATTGTGTAATGAGCCGCAGGTGTATATGTTTTATGTGTTTATATGTGTACGTTTTTCAGTCTTGCTTAGATGCTACTAAAAAGAGAGAGATTGAAGGGTACTGGTTTGGTATTATTTTGGCGAACACTACCCAAAAGGTTTGTATTGGTGTTGCTATTATGAATGCTGCTGACTGCTACTAAGCTGCCAATTTTTTTTCAGGATAGATTTCACGCAAAAAAAATGTTCTATGGACCATTGGGTGATAAGACATGATGTCCGCTGTCCATTATTGTCGTAACTGCCTAAGACATGATGTCTGCTGTCCGTTATTGTCGGAACTGCCTTTTTCATGCAATTTTTCTGTGTATGTCTTTTTTATCAAGTACCCACTACTTCGGGAACAAATTGACTTGACATTGTTGTCAGTCGCACAGAATTTCCAAACATGTGATATCTTGTGTGGATGTCATTTTTTTTTTACTTTTTATTTTGTGCTGGGATCAACCAAGACTAAGCAAAATTTGTTTTCCTTGTCTTCATACCCAAAATGTAACTATTAAATCAGGTGATATTGCCTTGCTTGTTTCACTGCATATCGAACACTATGACTTTCATTGTAGAATTGTAATTCCATAACATTTTTACTTGCTTTAAGCAACAAGTAGCAACTCTATGCTTTGCTGATCTTCTGAAGTAAAGAAATGATTATACTCAGTGTTGCTGTCGGTGTTGCTGTCCGTGACATCTTTTGTCTTCTTTGATGTGTTGTGAGTGTGTGTGAATTAGCAATTGCTATATTGCCACAGGACATTTGTATAGTGAAGAAGGGGGCTGTTGTTTTCCTTTTAAACTATTGATGGATAAACTTTTTGCAGTTGAACTTCACTGCTTCTGATTGTGGAGAACATAGGCTAGAAGACGTACATGTCCTGGGCCCAGCTTTTTCAGATGTTTTCCACACCTTACTGGGCCTAGTTATTTCAGATGTTTTCCACACCTGTACAGGGCCTAGTTATTCCAAGTGGTTTCCACACCTTTACTAGGCCTAGCTATTCCAGGTGGTTTCCACATCTTTACTGGGCCTAGCTATTCCAAGTGTTTTCCACACCTGTACAGGGCCTAGTTATTCCAGGTGGTTTCCACACTGTACAGGGTCTAGCTATTCAGGTGGTTTCCACACCTGTACAGGGCCTAGCTATTCCAGGTGGTTTCCACACCTGTACAGGGCCTAGCTATTCCAGGTGGTTTCCACACCTGTACAGGGCCTAGCTATTCCAGGTGGTTTCCACACCTATACAGGGCCTAGCTATTCCAGGTGGTTTCCACACCTATACAGGGCCTAGCTATTCCAGGTGGTTTCCACACCTGTACAGGGCCTAGCTATTCCAAGTGTTTTCCCACATTTACAGGGCCTAGCTATTCCAGGTGCCTTTCACACCTTTACAGGACGTAGCTATTCCAAGTGTTTTCCACATCTTTACAGGGCCTAGCTGTTCCAAGTGTTTTCCACACCTCTATATAGCCTACTTTATTCCAGGTGAATTCCACACCTTTACAGGGCCTAGTTATTCCAGGTGGTTTTCACACCTTTACAGGGCTAGTTATTCCAGGTGATTTCCACACCTTTACAGGGCCTAGTTATTCCAGGTGATTTCCACATCTTCACAGGGCCTAGTTATTCCAGGTGGTTTACGCACCCTTACAGGGTGGTTTACGCACCCTTACAGGGCGTAGCCATCCAGACGTTCCTGGTGTGCTGAATCAGCTGGCATTACCGACAAGCTGCGACAGCGTGACTCATTGCATTTCCCTTTTCTTTGGCAATACTCCCAGTTCTCTAAAATTGCTAGAGATGTGTTCTGCTCTGTTTCTTCTTGTATCACATGAAAACTAGCAGATACTAAGAAGAAAAGGACTGCATTACATGTTTTCTACCGTGTTAATGAGGGTATTGCACTAGCAGTTTGTTCTGCAGTGGCCTTTGTGAAAAGACAACATGTAGCTGACGTGTAATGTCTTGTGGAAGGGACCTGCACCATAACACAGCAAGTTCAAGCATATTTCTACTCTGAAACTACTGCAGGTTTCCATATATGTATTAGGTCAAAACATGTTCAGATTCGATAAAACACTTTGTACATATGTTTTACAGCTTTAATGTGAATGTATTGCACACATTGTTGTTAATGCTCCATGGTCTTTGTGGAAAGACGATGTGTAATTTCTCAAGGTGAATGTACCTTAAATAGGCACTCAATAGGCCTGGTTATGTGCCATGTTGGCTGGAAAAGTACAGCACAGCTCTTCCTTTGTCCCACATTGCCAGGTGCAGTACTGGCATGATGGCCAGGCTGGATTCAGACAGCTTGCTGTACCTTAATGGTGTCCATGCTCTGTCAAGATAAACAGTGTAGAACTTTGTGCGCCCCAAATGTCCAGCACTGCTGGGGACAGGGGTTATCTGCTGTAATGTCTTTGAAAAGCAAAGATGGCTTTCTCTTTCTTTAATGCCCCTAAATTAGAACCTGGGACCCGTAAAGGTTTCTTTCTTTCCTGCTACTGGCCTCCATTTCACAAATTTTTCAGCCAGGGGGCCAGTCAGAATTTTGTTTTCAGACATAAGTTCAGTGGACAGATTCATTCTTCAACTCCAAGAACCTTTGATTTTTGTCCATAGAATGGGATGTGTTTAACTAAACATTAAGGCATGTATACTTTTAAAACTTAGAAACACATACACATTTTTGAAGGGTCCTCTAACCTTCCATTCTTCCCCACTTTTTAATTTTTTTTTTTTCAAAAATGGGGCCTCCATCCTCTTTTTTTTCTACTGCCTTTTTCTTTATCATCTTTGACTCTCACATATATTTTGAAAGTAGAAAAAACAACTTGTATCATCATCACTTCCCAGAATCTTTGTGGTAATAAAACTGTTGTAAGCTATTACATTTCTGCACCAATGCAACATGCTGCTGCTTCAGATTTATGCACTTTACTGTAGAAAGAACTGGAAAAAAAAAAATGTTTCAGACTTCAGTTGTTTGCTTTATTTTACTGCAAGGAGAGTCAGAACTATCATTCAAGTTACAAGCATCTCAAGAAATTGATGACTCATCTGGCTATGGGACATGCTGGAGCATCAAGAGGATTAGTTTTTGTCAAAAGAGCTGACAACGATCATTAGGACCATCATGAAGAAGAGATCAGGCTTTCCAGCTTTTTAAAATCTGTGCAGTATATTATGCAAGATGAAAATGTTGCTGAAGCACTTGCTGAAACTTTCAGACATGTATATATAGAAATTAAGAACATCAATATGAATTCATGTGTACACATCTGAAAAAGTGACCTTGAAAATAGGATTATACAGTTCCATCTAATTTCCTTCTCATCTTGGTCAACGCTTGCTAGTCAGACCCCGTCATGTCTCGGAATGCCACAATTGAAAATAAGAAGGTATGCACATAACACTAGTCACTTCTTGATGGCCTTTGGTCCTCAAGATACAAAAACATTCTCAGACAAGAAGACAGGAGAAGAGAGAATCTACCCTTCAGTCTTGAGGCTCAAAGGAATCTAGATGTTGGGGAATGTGGGCAAGGCTGACTATTCTTGCAAGGTCCGTGCTTCTATTATTGTTAAAAAGATGACATCCACTCACATATGCACAAGAATACTCTGTCAGAAATGGTCTCACATGGCCAAATGTGAGAATTGTCCATCAATGGGCATAACAAAACTGTCTGGGATTTTCACATGAAATTTATTCTGAATCAATCTCTCCCACAAAATGATACCCATCAAAAAGAAGGAAAAAAAAAGAGAGAGAGAGAGAGAAAAAGATATCTGTATGGAAATGAATATTTCAACAATCAAAAACCCAGTATTGATGACAAAAAAAAAAAAAAAAAAAAACATCAATGAAACTGGCATGTCTGATTTAATCAACATGTTTAGCACTGTACAGCGATGTGCTAGAATGCAACTGTCATTACCGAATACGCCCCTGCTCACATGAAAGATCTATATATAATCTGGGAATTAGCACTTTCAGGAAGTGGTCTGTAATTTAACTGGCAACGCTGAAAAAGGCATTAATTCAGCACAGTACTGTTACGAAAGATTCTGCATGTCTAGTTATACATTTTCACAAATTAACTGGACAAATAAACTTGCAGTGTCTGTTTAAGCAGCAGAATACATTCTTTCTTGTTTGCACTGCCTCTTGGTGCTTCTAGAGACTGGCAGTCTTTAAAAACAGTTTACACGTTTAACCCTCTTGCATTCACACCAGCCACAGCCAGCTCCTGATGCTCACCCTTCATGTAGTCATTCAGGCCACAGTACCCTGTATGCTACTATGTTACGCCTGCAAAGGAACTTTCCATCATGCATAGAGAGTTGCCACGTCTTGTGGAAGAAAAAGGTGCTGGGGAGGACCCAGAGAAGCACTGCCTGTAGGAGGAAATGATGAGGTGAGGAATGACCCAGAACTTTCCATCGTGCATAGAGACTTGCCACGTCTCGTGAAAGAAACTTTCATGCTGAAGTCTGGCGTAACTACTTCAGACACTGCACGCTGGTTCATTCATGACAGCATCCATAGACATGGTACCATCATTCCCTGTTGGTTGCCTGGATTACAATTACAAAATTATCATCACAGGAGATGGATGGACAGGCAATGTATAAAAATACAGGAATGGGAAGAATACATAAAGGGAAAAAACAGAAAGTGGGTGACTAAGAAATAGAGAATGTTTACTCAGATGTTAACTCGTGTTGAAGTGAATGTTGGAAAAGTGGAGAATGAGCAGGAAAAATGTGACAGCATGTAGCTGCTTTGTTTAATGTAGGAGGAAATGATGAGGTGAGGAATGACCCAGAAGGTACGTGCGGTTATGGCAAGGCCAATGTGGCAGCATGTAGCTGCTTTGTTTCTACGGCAGTTTGAGAAGCAAATTGGCCCCTCTTCACATGCTTTCAAAGTCCACAAAACCGCTCGATTCTTTTTACTTGTCCCCAAGTTTTTTTTTTTTTTTCTTTTGTTCAATCTGGACAAAAAATGAAGGGGTGGTAAGTTGTTATACTGACAGATTTGGTTGCAGTTTTAGGGTGAAAACAGTACACCATTAAAACTTGATGACGTCTGTGCAGCACTCAAACCTGGTAACTGTGAGGGTGGGACCAACAAGACAAGTTGGAGACACGTTTATGATTTCTGGCACAAATGTGTGCAGTGCACATTAGACTGCTTTTTACTAATAACATGATTTTACCGTGTGATGTTACTTTGCTTATGCAACAACAGTGGACAGCAGCATGCCACATGCACTTGGGGCACACTTGGCACGAAACAAATTGAAACCATAAATGTGTGTGCCATATAATTATGATTATTTGATGTGCATTAGCAACTGAATAAAACTATGCATTCTGGGGGACCACATTTCATTTAGAATGATGAATACAAGGGAAAGTCTATGTAAAGATGCAGGATGCAAGAGGGGTAAGAAAGTGGATATATTCTGTACATACCTTCCAACAAATTCAGGCGATTAAGAGATCAGAAGCACTGCAGACTAACTCCTAGTCTATATTATGTGAGATTCAACAGGCCTCAAAAGGCCTTGTATTTAGCCAACAGACGTCTCACCATATACATACTGTTTCCATCTGATGTACATGCAGTTTTCAAATACTTTTAGCATGCAACCAAGGTTTCAGACCTCACTTTATGAAATTCAAAATCTGTCACCATTTTCAACTCTTTCAGACCAGTAACTTTTTATTCTAACCAAGTATGCATGAATCTCAAAACCATGTCACCTTACAAACCATCTTGTAATACTGAAATGTTCAGAATGTCCTTGAAAGTATCAAAAGTACCTTGAACGTTCACAGCATTTAAGTATTGTAATAGTTACAAGGAATTGCAGCAATAGGCAGGACTGTTATCAGGAATTCACACGGAGATTTTTCATCGAAAACAAAGATCAAGAAAGTATAATCCAGTCTAATGAAATCAGCAGCATATCAGAACATTCCTAAAGGCAGTTGCAATATCACCAATGATTTTCCATGTCCACATCCAAACACATGCACACACATTTTTGTCTTTTGCACAAAATGTCTCCTTTTTTCAAACTTTTTTTTTCCCCACAAAAAACGAAAACACATGCAATTCATCCCCATCCACTATGTAGGACAAGGAAACCAAAAATACTATTCCCAATAACGACACCAAAATAAAGGGGAAAAAAAAGCCATTCAATCCAAAAACCGCAGCTAAAGATTCACGCCAAGTTAACAGCACTTAAATCTCACTCTGGACATACTTTGAACTAACAGTAAATCATATTTTTCTATGGAAGAAACAACAGAGTAAAGACTGCCTTTTCTCCTCCCCAAATCCAGAATATATGCGAGCACATCAACACATAAGCAGCTGCTCAAAGCAGAAATCCAAACAGGCCTAAATACTTCAAGTTCACAGTGCTTTCCAAATTCCAATGCTAAAATTTTTTTTTTCTCCCATTAAGTGCCACAGTAAGTTCCAAATATCTTTTAACACATTTTCCAGCTCATGTTGGCAAATCATGCAAACTAATTTTCCGACTAAATCCCAGTCTGAACCGTGCAGAAAAAGTACCTCACTGGACATGACAGTCAAAACATTCCCTACTATCGTACCAAAGGTGAGCAAGTGTGCTATGATGTAAAACGCACATATTCAAACACCGTGTCCACAGTTCAAAGACCATTCCATTCTTTCTCTCTAACATTTTTCATTGTCCATTTTGCTGGCTTGACAGTTATCGTGATGTTCTGAAAGTTCATCTTGTGCAATAAGATTTTTTTTTTTTTAAATTGAAGACTGAGGAAACCTTCCAATAGGACATACATAATAATTCATTTTTCCCCTTTTTTGGACAATGAAAAAAAAGGCCCCCACTCCCCCTTTCATCCATCACTCCCTATCCCCCTTCAATATTGAAGCACTCACAAAACACACACACAGATTAAATTAATTGAGAAACAGCGGGCAGCATGCTTACACTATAACTGAACACTTACTTTGGCATCCACTCACTCTGTTGTGTGCAGAGATGACTGTTCTCATACAGACAATTAAAAAAACAGAGCTTATGAAAAAAACAAATCCCAATATGCTTAGGAAATTACAAAAAAGCAAACTCTTGGAGTGTCAGTAATGGTAAGTACACGTAGATGTTTGGTTTCGAGCAATTTATGAAAGCCCACTGTACAAAAACATCACACCAAGTGGCAACATGGTTGATAATTCCCTAATTCTTGTAATAATATGACAGGGAAATGGGGAGGGGGGGGGGGGGGGGGAGCAACAGAACCTATCTGCACGGCAACATTCAAGGACAAAATAAGCCGGTCACACTGGAACACGCCTTTGAAATAAAATCAATTCTGCAAACCATAATGTTTATACCAATTCCCAGCTATTTTAAGATGAAAAAAAATCTTCCTACTTTCATATACCAAGTTAATGGCCATTTCAACACAATGGACACCTTTTATATGATGCTTTGTGTGTGTATACTTAAAACAGTTTAAACAATGTTAGGTCTGTGCAATTTACCATGGAAGATCAGGAAAATACAGCTCCACCCCTTGCCACCTTTGGAGTTCAATCCCGCCACTGTAGCTTTGACAGTCTCATGTTCCTGTGACTTAGTGTGACTTGGCATGTCCAACACATCCAATAAATCTTATATAAATTAAAAAAAAAAAAAAAAACAACAAAGACTCCAAATGCATTTCCAATCAAGATCAACTATGGTAGGACACATTTTTTGGTAGTTACCATTAAGCAATGGTAAAGGACCTGAAATATCACCCAAAATTGTAAAGAACTGCAAGTGGTAAGTTATGTCTTTTGTAGAGTCTATTTAAAGCAAAATAAATTAATGAACTCTTAAGTGAGGCAGGGAACAGTAAACAAACAAACAGAGTAATTCTTCCTCCCATGACAAAATAAACACATGCCCACAACTTCGAACGAATGCTGTTTATGACTCTGAATGGCCTCACAGACATGGCAACACACAGAACACCAAGGTAAACAAGGAGACATCCACCCCACCAACCCACAAACAAAAAGAAAAGGAAAAAAAACCACAAAGCTTCCACATGCAATGCCACTCAATATCAACTTTGGTAGGACGACACATTTTTTGGCGTTTCCTTCTTTGTTCTGTGTGCTCTGCGTTGTTATTTCTGCAAGGCGATTCAATGTCGTAAGCATCATTTGTTTGGAGTTTTGGGCATATATTATATTTCATCATGGGAGCAAGAGTTACCCTACTTGTTCGTAACTTTATATAAAACAAATTTATCATTCATCATCCTGTAAGGAGTTCAGCAGATGAAGACTAATCTGAAGAGTATTCAGAGCCCGCCTGTCCAGAAAGCAGGATACCAGAATGTGATCTGTTCAGTCATTTGTACCAATTCAATAACAAATGATTGGTTCATACAGAGAAATCATATCATATTAATCACACAAAAGGTCAAATTATTGTAACATACCATTGGTACTCATTATTCTGCTGCTCTATGGCAATGGGAGAGGGCATGGGAGTAGGGGGTCCATTGTTTTCTTGAGCTATCGATGACAGCTTTCAGCCCTTGGACAAAATATAACTCTGAAATCAGTACAATGATTGAAAAAGATCATCCACTACTTCAGCTTTTTCTATTCAATCAACTAACTTACACTATCTCACCTGCACTTAAGCTATGAAACCCAAGTCGACTCAACATTCTTCCTCGAGTCAGTGTGGTACCTTGTTCAGGAACAGTTTAGTATCTTGAGACGCAGCATCCAATGCATCTTCCACATTCTTTCATTTCCACACATCTGGGGAATAATCCACAATCCATTTCCTTCTCATTCACACTTGAACACTCACTGTCTGGTGTGTTTCAAAACTACAGCCTTGATTCTGCTCAATCCATAACTATTTCTAAAGTGAAAATATTTCTCACAAATTGACAAGAAAAAAAAAAAAAATGGCAAAGAAATTGTGAATACAGTACACCAATTCTTGCAGTAGTGTGGAGATAGGGACGCGGATTTGGGGAAGAGGAGGACTTGCAGGAAAGGGTGGTCTTTTTCAACAGAGGGCAGCATTAGAGTCTTCACAGGACCCTTGCCTGCTCTCAGACGCCCCTGCCGCTCCCTCCAATGTCTTCAACTTCTCCAGAGCTTCTCAAAAACTTGGTGAGTGATTTCTGCAATGTAACTCGAAAGCCTTTGGACATGGGTAGTAGAGGGAAGTGAGGATGTCCAGGAGGCGGCGATTCCTTGGCGCCTTCCCACTGGCTCGTTTCTGCAGCAGGATCACATACACAGGACTGCTCTGCAGATGCAGTACCATTTGAAGCAGCACTATCATTGGAAGAGCTGTCTTTCTTTGACTCGGCACATGTTCCTCCAGCTTGTGCATCTTTCTCAACGTTGGCAGATGTTACCAAACTCTGGCGATCCCCCATGCTCTCTGATAAGGCTGCCCATTTGCGAAGACGTGCAATCATCCTGGAAAGAGACATCTGCTACTTTACTTTAAGATACAAAAAACTGAACTACAGCTAAATGTTAAACACATCACAAAATGCTACACTGTGGTGGTTTTGTTAAGTAATGGGTGAAAAAAAAAAACCTGAAGCAAACATATTAGTCACAGAAATATAACATGTCTTTATCAATCTCATCTATATTCCGCCACTACACTCTACATCCACATACACCAAACAAAGACATATACAGATGCCATGGAACAACACTAAGAACTGGTATCTGACCTGGGTCCGTTAGTCTTCAGACGGTCCCGCACCTCCTTGTCGAACGGCATAGGCGGATCAGCACTCATCAGGGTCATGCCCTGTAACCAACAAAAAAAAGGCTACAAGTTTCACCACCATTGATTTCCCATCACTACCAATCATCTTTATGACTGGCACCTTTAATCAGTGATACAAAAGTATTGAAGTTTATTGCAACTTCATGCATGTAAATGTGCAGGATTTTCAGTTGTGTTTTATCAACACACATACACACATAAATCTGATGTTGAGCCAATCAAAACAAACACAAAAAAAAAAGATCTATTGTGAGGGCTACATTGGCAAACCAGGGTGCTGCAAAAGGGCTTGACAGACATTAACTGGCTGTAGGATTCACCATCCAGCACATGGAAAGTATTTTCAGCATTCTGCTTGAATTTCAGCATCACTCATATTAAGTCAAACTTACAGGACAACACTGAAGAACTAATTTATGCCAACTCTTCAACCAAATGGTTTATAAACACGTAAAAACTTCTTTTCTCAATCTGATCTTTTTCCCCCACATTTTTTCCTTCTTTTTTCTTTTCCTGTTTTCCTGTTTAGCTGAGTATACTCGCCATATATCAGCTTGGTACAAGCTATCACTGTTTCCACACCAATATGAATGTTACTTCAATGCTGCCCAAAGAAATGAACATGCTGATGTGAGAGATGTGAAAAAACAAAACCTCCACCCTTCATCAAGCAGACACTGCCGAGCTGGATCCCTTGGTCTGACCACTTTGACTGTTGCACATGTCATGACCCGCATTTGTGCCAATAGAAAAATGACTTATTCCATATTATCAAAGCCTGGATTAATCAAACAATCTGGAAAATCACATTCTCCTCTTATGCAGTTCACTCACTCACCTCCACCAGTCTCAGTAGTGCCATTTCATTGTACATGCGACTATTTTCCAAGGCTATCTGATGACCCCGTTGTTTTTCGTAACCTGCTTCATTGTAATATGGCTCATCGACTAGAATCAATCCTGAAAAATGAAACACAACTTGCATAAATCCACCTTGTCCAATCAATTTCATAATCTGTCAGGAAATTTACAGCTCAGATACACAACTGTAATCTCCAAGCTTTCAAACTACGTTTATCTCTTCATTCTGTTAGCTTTGATAATCAACTGAGGAGCTATACTGATTTTCATCTACACCTTTTTGAATGCTGCTACCAGGTGTTCAAGAATGAACGCATCAGATGGCTTCTGCATCTCTTACAGCTTCAAGACAAAAGAATAAGTGGAGCAGCATGTCAACCATAATGTTGACACACTTTTGTCAGACACTGTAAGTTTACCTAATACAGCATATACCCCGCCATAATTCTGTAACACAGCACACTGGGCGTAGCAGGACAGTACAGATCCTCTATGCAGACTTCATGATTACCAAGGGTTGGAAGAGTTTGACTTCTATGAATTGAAAAGAACTGACTGCTTTGGAAACACCTACACCATGTCGCACATAAATCGGGCTTTAAGCTGCACAGACACTGCTCAAGCACCTAGCGCAGGCTGGTGATCTATGATTACAGCAACTCATGATCACAGATTGAATTCCGGTGTCGGAGAGAGGAAAATATCCCCATCACCACCTTTTCAACACTCAATCTGGATCTCAATCACAATCACCACTACCCTTCCCACCAAAAAAAAAAAAAAATGACTGCTTCTATCCAAGATTACATTTTATGCCAGCTATAGTCAAGGTGAAAAGTTTCTGTCAAACATCTGTTCACAACTGAACACTGTGAAGAACAGCACAAACTAGGGATTATCTTATCAATTCCATCATTTCAAACTTATCTGCATGACATCAAGTCTCCACATCTGACATATATATACCTTGTATAGAAACCAGCACTTGTAGCAAGTTAGACTGGTCTGTCCACACCTCCATTCCCTGCAAACAAAAATAAGTGTAATGTTTTCATCACACAGAGTGCACATTCTCACACAAACTCCCAAAAATGTTGAAACATAACCATTTAACAGTTCATTTGAGCTACAGTCTTAATCTCTAAACACAAGCTTTTGCCTTGTTTTCATTATTTAGCGGTGATCTAAAAATGTTGCTGTTGTGGTGTGCTGAACCTTACACTCAAGCCTTTTTTCTTCTTCTTCTTTTTTTTTTTTTTTTTTTTGCAACTGTACATCAACATCATTGTCATAGTAGCATAAAACATTTTAAAGCCCCTCCTGCATTGTAAAACTACATCCGCGCAACACATTTCTCCACATGAAATTCAGACTCCCCAAAAAAAACATGTCACAATAATTCAGCTTTGACAAACTTTTTTCCTGTCTGCAAATGTTTTTGTTTATCCCTCAAAATGGATTTTTCATCAAACCTTTGCCATGGACAACCCCTCATTGCCATGGGTTCCCTCATGTACACTATGTGCATGCAGTATACAGGTGCTCTATCATCTCATCTAAAGACCAGCCCTCTGACCACCACCTAGCGTCTGATATAGGAGGGAAAGAAAAAGACTTCCACCCTGTGATGAGACTCCAGCTGCCTCAGCTGCTAAGAAAGATTATGGCAGATGTAAGCGCATGTGTGGGTGTCCATAAACAGCTGGGTTCCTACAGACCCCCAAGAACAAAATTCAAGAGTTTTCAAGGAATGTTTATCTTATTTCAAGGCAAGGGGGCAAAATGACGAAAAATGGGAAAAAAAAAAAAAAAAAAAAAAAAGGTTCATGACAAGAACTGTATTTGTATCATAGCTGACATGTTAGGCACTTGAAACATGGCTTGTCTTGTTTTGCTGAGCTATAGTAATGCAGTTACAAAAGGATTTTTATACATTGTTTTGCTGGGCCACGGTAATGCAATTCCAAAAGGATTTCTATATATCTAAACTGCTTTTTTGTCAATAATTTTTTCCACTAATGGCCATCAGGCTTTGCGTTTCATTGCTTTTGAATTTTTCCAATAGAAATAGCAAATGATACGTGCTGTTTTGATTTATAAATAAAGTGAAATTGCATGCAGAAATCATTTCTGATCAAATGGGGGGGAAAAAATACCACGCTAGCTAGTCTGGATCCAGAGATATTGTACTCTTTGCACATCAACCGTTGTCGAAAAAAGTGATTTTGAGAAAATGGCGTTTGAAAATAAAGAAGTTAAGCAACTTTCACACACACCTCCTTCAAATAAAGTCTTTTTTTACTAAGAAAAAAATGTGAAAATAGACAAAATGAACACCACAGATGGTTTCAACACTTTCTTGAGGACAAAAACACAAAAAAAACCCAAAACATGATTTTTGAAAGTAAATCATCAAATTTTAGTGCTACCTCTCCCATTAAGGCTACACTACTTGTGTGAACTTTGAAAAAAGAAATGGCAGTTTGATTTTCTGCATTCAGATTGATGGGGGGAAAAAAAAGCAAAGTTTTGCAAACATGGTCACGATCCTGGATTATCATCTGCTATTTAACCAAGGGAGATAATTTGTAACTTCATCAGAATTGATGAAGTTACACATTATTTCCCTTAGTTAAATAGCCAACAATAATCCAGGATCGTGACCATGTTTCTAAAATTTGTTTTAAAATAGTATTTCATTAACCTGAACGCAGAAAAATCAAACTGCCATTTCTTTTTGCCACATTAAAGATTTTTGGAGCTGATGGCTGGCTTGATTTTCAAAGGTTTTCAAGATGGTTTGGTCAACAGAACCACATTTTATTCATTTTCAAGGGTTTTCAAGGTCATGAAATTCCCTGTCAGAATTCTAGGAGTGTACAAACCCTGTAATGTGTCTGTGTGTCTAATGTGTAGGTGGCTTTCCCAAACTATGAACTGCAACATGCAAAAAAAATAAAACCTGACCTTTACTTTCTGCAATTTCTCACAACTACACTATAAAACAAACAGTAGCCTCCATAAACACACTTTAACTCCCCCCTGTTTCCACCCCCATCCCCACCACAACCCCAAATCAAAACAGACAAGAAAGAAAAAAATGACTATACCATTTAGAACAAAACAAAACACAAAGAGAACTGCAGTGAAACAAGCAATCAAATCAAAATGACATCTCTCCATACTGGCTATGCACAAGTCTCATGACTACAAGCATATTAAATTAAAAACTTCCCTATGAACTCTCCTTCAATGTATGATTAAGCAAGTGGATGTCTTGAGTCATTTCTGATTTATCTGCTTTATTTGCACTCCTGCTAAAAATGCCCAATTACCTATTTCTGAGCATACAACGCCTTCATCTTGCTGCACATTATTATATTCTGTTGCTTTGGTACTGAAGAACAGATTCGGTTAAAACCAGACCCAAAACCTCACCTTTCCAGACCAGGTACCAAGCAGGCTGACGCACACCTTTGCCATCAACGTACAGGTTGGGATTGAGACGATCTGATTCGTATGAAATGTAATGGAAGAGAGGGGGACTGGCAGGATAGTCATGGGGCAACATGACATCAAACAGAAACATGCCATCCTCGTATGGTGTGTCGCTTGGGCCATCAATCAACACAGAAAACAGTCCTGGTTAAAAAAGAAAAGAGAAAAAAAAGCACAAGAAAACATTACAGGCAAGTTATGAAAACATATGTTCATATATAGATGCACAAATACACACACAGGTGTGCAAGTGTGCATGTGTGCGTGCATGCGTTGTGCAAGCGTGCATGCTTGTGTGTGCATGCACATGTGTGCACATATGCACGCACATGCACACACATAAATACACACATATACACACACACACACACACACACATATGCACACACACACACACTGCCATACAATGTACCTGCAAATTTAAAAACTGAAACCTGAACGAAAGGTTCCCTGCCTTTGCCTTTTCTTGTTTCAATCAGGACAGTAAACTGTATTTACCCTTGGTAACAGAATAACTGTTGCTAAATATGTTCATATTTGTATTTGTATGATCTTTAAACATTACCTTCAGTGTTTATTCCTTTTTTGAACATCTAGTATGAAAAGGAATGTTACTGCTAGTAACATCTAGTATGAAAAGGAATGTTACTACCATGAGAAGTTAGGCAGTGGCACACCAAGCTGCGCTTCTAGTTCCCCACAAAAGCATTTCAGTATCATGTCAGTATTTTTGTTTATTGTTCTTATTTTATTTTATTATTTTTTACTGGATTTTCCACTTAGTCAAGATCCTGTATGTTCCTGCATAGGACTTTGTGAAAAACTAGACTGCTATTATTCTTTTTTTTCACTTGAACTTGAGGAAAACACTTTCAGGGATTGTTTTCAGTGTGGTTTACTTACTGTACCCATCATTTCAGAAGCAAAAACTTTACAGTTCAATAAAGAAACTGCCAAGTTCCAGTGTGTTCCTGCATAGTATGTTACTATGTGAAATAAGGACTGTGCTGATGTTTCATTTCCATGACCAACCTTCACAGACTCTTTGTGGTGTGAAGTACTGTTTTCCTGAAGAAAGTGGAGCTTACGGTTCTTTCGAAAAAGGCAATACTTTCATATGAAGCAAGAATTGGGTAAGCTATTTTATTATGTTTATGTTAATCTAACACTGTTTTTGCTTAACTGACATATTTTTGTACACAAATTACTAACTATATTGCATTGTTTTTGTTCAACTGACACATTTTTGTGCACAAATTACTAACTATACTTATCTAGCAACAACAAATAAGGATATCTGAAAGATAAAATATATTCTGTGTTTTCAAATATTTCATTAGAAAAAAAATTCTACTGGTCACAAACTCACAGAAAAAATACAATAAAACATTTTCTTCCTGCATGGTGCATTTTTCTTTCAAAATATTTATGCTTTTATGTATGTTAGTTCACATTTGAACCAACTTTTTTTTTTGTCTGGCAACCACCTGATTTTCCCTGGAAATTCCTTGGCAAATGGGTTCACGTTCTTGGCTAAATTCCATGGTAGCCTAAGGGTTAATTAAGATGCCATTGATATGCCCTTTTGATTTGTCATCTATGGCTTTTGGTTTAAACCATTTTGCATGCGGATTCTCTGAGGCAGAACTTTTCCTAGCATTCAGATTCTTTTAGTGAGTTTAGCCTTAAAATGGGTGTGCACGGTTCATGCATCACCATAACCAAAAATAAACACTAAAGTTATGAAATTTTCAGGATGTGGTCATGAAGGTTTGTTCTGTAATATGAATCATATTTTGTCTTTGTTAGTTTGTAAGAGCAAAAGTCATGTCATCGTCATCTAAATGTCACCAAATGTGTCCCATTTCATGGTGGCAATATTATTACAGCAGACAAACATGCGTTTTCTCATTGACATGCATGTTTCATAGAGGAAAAGGAAAGCTGAGGCCTATCTGACATGGTCCACGCTCGGTCTGCCCCTATAGCCAGCCCCCCACAGGTAATCCAAAGGAAAGTCGCACAATGACTGTCAATTGTCACAGGTGAAAAGCAATGTCAAACAGTTCCAACCATAATCTCACATTGTTTTCATGCAATTGTTTCCCGTCCTACTACCACCCACCTTTATGTCTATACACAGAGTCTCAATAGCTGTTCAATAAGTGACAATGTGTAAAGTATTACACTAAATGTCATAAAGCCACAACTGTCGTAACAAAATACAGGTGTCAGCACACAAAAGGAACTTGAAAACAAGCAGGCTGCATTACTGTTGAGCCATATTTAGT
>JADBJO010015892.1:20000-42263 GCA_016801955.1 Conus betulinus | reverse complement strand
GCCACACAGTTCCACCGACGAGGGACTCTGTTTAAATTGTTGGTACAGGCAGGTAGTGAGTGAGCTAACATAATTGAGTTGTAATTCTGCATTTTTCTAAACTCACATGTTCCGTGATATTTGCTAAGTTGTGGGTGTGTGTGGTGTGTGTGTGTGTGTGCGGGCGCGCGCGCAACGTTTACAGAAAGAAATGTCGATTTTTATATACTGTTTTTTGTTGTTGTGGGTTGTTGTTAACTTATTTTGTTTATTTAAGTGCCTGGTGTTTATCTATTTTCTTATTTATTATATTTTTATTTTTTTTTTTTTACCCCATGGTCGCATTTTGAAAATGATGTTCTGTGTGAGAGCAAATTTTCGTCTGTTGGTCAGATTGAGGGGGGGGGGGGGGGGGGGGGGGGTAGAGGGTGTGGGGGCGGGGTGGGGGGGGCAGGGGCGGGGGGGGGGGGTGGGGGGGGGGGGGGTGGGGGGGCGGGTTGAGGGGGGTGAGGGATGGGGGGATGTTGATGGTGTGAGAGGCGGGGGGGCTGAGAAGTGGGGAATTACAATTTGCACACATGTTTCTGTTTGCGCATGTGCTCCTCCTGTGCGCTTATGTGCACCGGCACTCAAAATATGCTGTTCCTCCCGCTTCTTTCTCTTTAAATCCCCCCCTCGTCCATCGGCTCCCCCCCCCCCCCCCCCCCCCCCATTTTCCCTTTAAGTTCTAGTTGTCAACACGTCTGTGAGGCATATATTGGTATATTAATTGATGGTTTTATGGAGAGAGATTCGTTTTCCCGCTTGAATCAGAATCTTTGTGTATGTAGGTCTCATGACCACTTCCCTTGAGGTTTAAATGTACTTAGAATATATCGACATTTTGCGTACTTCATTATTAAAACAAAGTGGTAGCAGCTCTCTCTCTCTCTTTTGACACTTGCTGGATGCCCATATTCACAGTGATCTTGTTTTTTTGTACCCTTTTGTCCTTCGCACTATTTTCCCTTATCAATTCGATCCTGTTTTCTTTATCTTTTGTTGTTTTGTGTTTTTTTTTTCTCCCTGTATCAGTGTGCTTATGTATAGGTTGTTCGTCAAATGTTTTTACTCAGTATATGTTGTGCGTCACAAAGTGTTCTGAACTGTATGAATATACAAGCTGTGTATTTCTTGATGAAAATACGACATTTCAAGTATTTTTCTTTTTATTGTTGGTAGATTTATTGGTTTGGTCGTGCAGTGATCACTTTCTCCTTGGTACGTGGTAAAGGATTACTGAACGGATCACTTTCTCCTTGGTACTTGGTAAAGGATTACTGAACGGATTGCTCATGCAGTTACTGTGTTCGCTGGGCACCGTTGTGTTTTTTTCCTCAAATGTCTCACAGAGTAGTTCTTTTTTCTTCTACAATAAATAAATGGATATGCGTAACAGTACCTTTAGATTGTAAACGTAAGTTGACTCTGCTCTTTCTCTTCATTGGTAATTGATTACAGATACGGAGTTACTTCCCTTTGCCCCTGCGTGAAAAAGTAGGCTGCTGTGCACTGTTAGCAACACCAATCTAAGCACATTATGAATGCAAAGGTAAAAGTAATTTTTTTCAGTCTTCGGTGTTTGAATTTCAAGTATACTTAATGTTTACTTAATTTAGACGTTTTTTTAAAAAACATTTTGTTCACAACAAAAGGACTGTAGAGGCCATGAAATATGCACTTGTGCATGTGGCAAATAGTCACTTTGTAGAATATTGTCCTATTTCAAGTATTTGTTTTGTTTACCTGGATGGTGCTTTATTTTCCTTTTTAAATTAAAATTTTTAAATTAAGTTCCAGGTTTTCTCTTTTTCAGTTTTAAAACAAAAACATGAAATTGAAAATGCTCAAGCACACACGCGCACACACACACACAAAGAGACAAGACAATGGAGAGAGAGAGAGAGAGAGAGAGAGAGAGAGAGAGAGAGATGAGAGAGAGAGAGAGATGACATTCAAATAAATACTGGATGCACAAACATTTAATTTTGCAAACAAATTTATTTTTCAAGATTCAAATGAGATGATATATAGAAAATAGAACAAGCGCATTCTTCCCAATAAAACCTGTGTAAGGTTGGAGAGAAAGGAGTGCAGGTAATAAATTGAGAGTAAAAGCATAACAGCAAAGGAATGTCAAGTTAATAAGAACACAAATAAAATCAAAGAAATGTCAAGTTAATAAAAACAAACAAAATCGAAGGAATGTCAAGTTAATAAAAACACAAATAAAAGCAAAGGAATGTCAAGTATAAAAACACAAATAAAAGCAAAGGAATGTCAAGTTAATAAAAACACAAATAAAAGCAAAGGAATGTCAAGTTAATAAGAACACAAATAAAGCAAAGGAATGTCAAGTTAATAACACAAATAAAAAGCAAAGGAATGTCAAGTTAATAAAAACACAAATAAAATCAATACACCAAATGTACCAAGATAAGTTAATAAAGTTAATAAGTTAATAAATGATAATTGCTCTAAATGTGGGTTAACTTCATCATTTTGCGGTTGCGTTTTTGTGATTTCTGTGAAAATGCCAAACTGCAGTCTTTTAGTGTGAAGTGTATCCGCTCGGTCAAGAAAAGCTTTGCAACACGAGTGTGAAGATGACATGCACCACTAGGAGTAAGACAGACAAGCACACTGTGATTGCAATCAGTCAAAGACAGCAGCGTGTCATCGCCTTATTTGCATAAATAACAGTATCAATGTTTTTGCAATAGATCTTCTCCATATTTTTGACAGAGCATACTAGAGCATTGCTGGGCACAGTAAGACCTACTGTGCAGGCACTATGTTGCTTTGCCAAGAGCGGCTCTTGCTCAGCATCACCTGTCACTGGCCCACTAGCTGGTCTTGGCAGGACTGGCAAACTTTGGGAACAATTTTCTTGGCTATGTAGCCTGCAATGTATGTTAACACATTGTTTTGCACTGTCAGACAGAAAGGGTCTTTTGGGGCAGGTTGAGGAGTGGAAAGTAACAAAAGAGACTGCATTTCACTGTCCATGTCTGCTGCACCTACATCATTTGCTTCAACAGGTTGGGCATGGCTTGGTGGTGATGTAGTTTGTACATTCTTCAGCTGGCTGAGGGTAAGCAGAAACTGATCAGTGTCATCTTCACAGTTGCTGCCTGTGCTATGCAAAAAAAAAGTAGTCAACCATAGCACGGCGCATGTAAATTCTAAAATCTTTGGCACTTGGATTATCAATATGTGCTGAGTTTCCTCTTATCCTGGAAAAAAAAAAGATTTTCAAGACAGTCTTGATTCAACCTGTCAGTTAAAAGAAACTTTAATCCATACTTGTCCCTCAGCTCAGCCCAAAGAGACAAAAGACAACGGATTGCCATTTTCCAACCTGACAAACACGGCAAAACAGCTTGAAAAGTTCCCCCTGACTTAACACCACCACCAAGCCACTCCAACATTTCTTCAAAAAATTCCACATGGCCAGACCCATCTCTTATGGCACCACCCATTTTTTGCTTTGAATGCAAATTGCCACTGTTGAATGCATTGAACAGGCTGTCAAACCTCTCAATGAACGCAGCAGTGGCAAGAGCATCACTGTCTCCAGAGTATCTACTCATCAATGTGATGCCAACACAAACGCTGTGTGACATCACCTGAGCAGCATACCTAACCTTGAGCGAAGAAAAGGGTGGCAAAGAAATGTGCTTTTCGGTGAGTCTTGGTGCAACACGTGTGGGATTTTGCCGATCAAACTGAAACAATTGACTACATGTTGCCACGAAATATCCCCCTCTGGTGTTGTAAACCCACTTTCTTTAAAATTGTTCCGAACATTTTTCAGCAAGTGTGGTGGGTCATAAAGCACAAAGATTTTTGCATCTCCGTGAAAAAAATATGGCTCTTCTTCCGACACTTTGCAATATTTTGAAGATAGTTTTCTGTTATTAGAACCCTGATTATATACAATGCACTTCACATCTAGTCCAGCATCTTTCAGTTTATCAAGACATTTCAACAACAAGGAGTGCAGCATGCCACTGTCAATTGAGCCACTGGACAAAAAGTAGCCTATTGGCTGCTTCCAATTGTTTAAAATACCACGGGCCATAAACACAGTGGCATGATTTGCCACAAAACGGGATTTGCCCACAATGCCCAAAGTCCTCTAATCCCTCCACATCATCCTTTTCAATGTTGTAGGCAACTTTTTCTTTTATGCACATTTCATCAAAAACTAGTGTACACAGTTTTCCATTAGGTGGCATAGACCCCACTTTGTGTGCCAGGGACTTCAAGATATTGTCACTAAACCAGGGTATATGTGAATATCTTGCACACATTTCTTCAATGTGCTGACTGAGGGTAGCACAAAAATCTTTTTGAGCAATCTGTACGCCTTTCTGCTTGCATGGTACAGGGGCAGTGCAATTGTTGTTTTGTCTCTTTAGGTCCACCTCCTACCATTCTTTTTCTTGTTGTAAAACACACGCAACTGTGATTCCAGGAAGTCCGCAGTCGTGTCAGCAAAGAAGTGGCGAAGCTCCTGGATCAAGTTAGCTTTCCTTTCATTCTCATTAGCAGTCTGGGTAGGACGCTGCTTAGGGGAAGTTTTTCGTAATCGCTTCTTCAAGCGACTGTTCTTGTTTTGAGCAAGCTTCAGTTTTGACTTCAGTGTTTGTATGTCGCTTGGCCTGGACGATGATGACGAACTGGTTTCACCACAGGTTCCCAATACTGGATGACTGAGGTCATCAGGTGCCTGAGGTGGGTCATCGTTGGAGTCTTCTGAGCCCTGTCAACAAAGTCACATAGGATACAATAAATTACCGCACTCTGCAGTAAGAGTAAATGATGTAATAAATAGGGCTATTCCTGAAAAATAAAATGCTATTATAAATGAAAATATACTAAGAACAGTTCCAGCATACATAATCCCATCGGCTGTTGAATCAGATGTGCTATCAGGAATTTGCGCCATTATAATATTAATAGCTACATGTATTGAGTCTGCTTTTGTTAAAAAATCTTGTTTGTATATTTTATTTGTTACTGTTTACCTCACCTTCATCATTCCTTCAATCTCTTTACTCACACATGTCTAATATCACATCATTTTACTAGTGAACTGACATTAAACAGAAGAGAACTCACACAAACACACACACACACATTCACTTTTGAATCACAGCACTACATAAAATAACTACGCATAATTTAGTCTTCTGACCTTGTTTTGTTTTTCTCCTTTTCCTTGTGGGGCTCGGAGATGGCCTCTCCCTTGGCTTCCGTCTTTTCCCAGTTATCTGCTGTGGCGGATTGGGACGTCAAACAAGAGTTGGAAGAGCATTCCAAGTCAAACGGTCTCTCTCCGCTGGGCAATTGAACTGACTTGGTTCAAAGTGGTTACTGCATAAGACATAGCCACGCTTGTTTAGTTGCTCGGTCTTCCCAATCAAGTCTTGTCGCCTGCTGTTCTGCACCCAGACACGGCATCTGAAACAAATAAAAACAAGGACTGATTGCAGTTTTTGTAAAAACTAATGAGAGTGCCACACAATAACACTTGACAATCAGAAGTAACTCTGGCCTTTGTAACAAATTTGTAAATGAATGGAAACAGAAATTATACCTGTACTTTCATTCATAAAACAAGTAGATATATCATTCTCTCTCTTTAGTGAGAGGAACTGGTGATATAAACAAGTCACAACACAATCGTTAAAGACCAAAATATTTTTTTTGGTTGTATTAATTTATAAGCATCTCTTACCTAAAGTAAAGGAAAAAAAATCAGAAAATGGTTAAGATAGAAACTTATTTTTAGTAATGCTATAACGATTTTTTTCAAAATTAAATTGAACTAAGAGAGCTTAACGATCAACTTTGAGTTTGAACCAAACAAAAAACACAACACGATAAACGCACGCAGTCGACCCACGCACGACTCACGAGTATTTAACTATTAGCAAATAGCATAGACGATTCATGTAATTATTATTAATGAAACGTCTATGATTATTAGAAGAATTGAGTTTGCACAGACTCCACGATGATTTTCACTCAGTAATTGTTTCAATCCGAGTTTCAGCCTTTCGAATTTCTATGCTATTTCACCTTTTGCCGTTTTGTTTTGGGTATTACATAATGTAGTCTACGCCCCCTTTCCCTTTGCTGGCTTTCGCTTTGGCTAAGTCTAATATTTGTAAAAAAAAAAAAAAAAAAAAAAAAAAAAAAAAAAAAAAAATCACTAATTAAAAAGGTTTGTAATTTTGTTTTACTTACCTTTCTGGGTCTCTTGGGAAGCAAAGGAAAAAAATGACATCTTTTTGCACTCTATTTTCCATCTTGCGTTTGAACAGCCGATCGCCCCACAACCTTCTCCACCGTGCTTGCCGCGAGCAGCCATTGCAATCTATTCACGTAGCAACGGACGATAACTCTGTTTTACCGTCTTCGCGTAGAGAGCGGGAATCGTTCCTCTTATAATCTACACTCTTTGCGCAGACTGAAGCTTTATACGGCCCAGTTGGGGATATAATGTTTGGCTGAGTGGCTCTGAAACAAATAGAAATGGAGTTGCTATACTTTTCAATAACAATTTTGAATACAAAGAATTTGATGTGATTGGAGATCCCCATGGTTGTTTCAACGTGATGAGTATTGAAATTTTGAAGAAGAAAATTACATTAATGAATTTGTACGGACTAAGTAGTGGCGACCAACCAGATTTTTTTTGATAGAATTTGTGAATGTATAGAACAGCTTGACTACGATTCTTATATTATAACAGGGATTGGAATTGTGCCCTGAATGCAAAATTAGATGTACAAAACTATGCCAGTACAGAGAATCGCGCCAGAACTCGGAGGAAAATTATTGATATTATGGCAAAACATAATCTAGTTGATGTTTATAGAGAACTGTAACCTAATAAACGAGTATACACATGGCGTAAATTCAATTCTGTAAACCAAGCAAGACTTGATTACTTTCTGATCAATAATGACTTGATGATTGATGTAACTGATGTGTTTGTTGAACCAGGATATCGATCAGATCATTCGTTTGTTGTATCGGAATTAAGGAAAGAACAATTTTAACGTGATCGACCTTTTTGGAAGTTCAATAACAGCTTACTGAAAGATAAAGATTACATAATGCATATGAAATATACCATTAAAGAAGTTAAGCAAAAAACAGTAAATGGTACCAGTTTACAACCTTGACAATGTTAATATGATTTCAAATGACAACATGACTTTCCAAGTGAGTAATCAGCTCTTTTTTGAAATATTACTGATGGAAATACGAGGAAGAACAATTTCATATGCAACATAAAAGAAAAGACAGAATGGTAAACAAGAAAAAAATTTTTAAAAAAGAATACAAGATATTGAACTAGATTTAAAAACAGATGACTTACCAGTGTTAGAGGAATTGAAAATACAATTACAAGAATTAAGACAGTCTAAAGTCCGAGGCATTGCAGTTCAATCAAAAAAGTCCAATGGATTAATCAAAGGGAAAAGCCAGCAAGTACTTTTGTGACTTACAAAATAGAAATGTTGTCGACAAATCAATATCGATTTTAGAAAAGAATGATGGCGCTGTTATTTCAGACCAGAGGGATATTTTAGGTGAGGTGAAATCATATTACGAGCAGTTGTATAGTTATAGAGATGTGTGATGACATTCACCTTCTAAGTGAATTACCAGATGCTGCAACTTTAACCGATGAGGAGAACAAACATATTGAAGGGCCGATTACATGTGAAGAAGCAGCAGCTGCTTTAAAACAAATGAAGAATTTCAAGAGTCCTGGTCCTGATGGGTTCACTATTGAGTTTTATAAGTACTTTGTTTTAAAGACATTTGTCCATTTCCTTGTACGTTCTGTGAATGAGGGATTTCAAAGAGGACAGCTTTCAGCTTCGCACAGGCAAGGAATTATTACATGCATTCTTAAAGAAGGAAAATTAAACGATTTATCAAGAACTGGCACCCTACATCCCTGACTAATATGGCGTACAAAATCGCCTCTGCATGTATTGCGAATCGTTTAAAAATAGTTTTACCTTCAATAATACATGAAAGTCAGAAGGGTTTTTAAAAAGGCGGATTCATTTGTGAAAACATTAGGTTACTTTACAATACTTTGATATATTTTGAAAAAGAAAATGTTCCTGGTATGTTTCTTCCAGTTGATTTTGATAGTGTTTCCTGGTCATTCCTACAGAAATGCTTTTTTTTTTTTTTTTTTTAAATTTGGACCAGACATGATAAACGTGGTAAAGAACTTCTACTTTGGTATTTTGACATATGTGTCGGTGAATGGACAGTATTCTTCCTGGTTTCCAATACAGAGAGGAGTGAGACAGGGGGACCCCTCCTCACCGTATCTCTACTTAATTTGTGCTGAGATTCTTTCAATAATGCTCCGTAAAAACTTGAAGATATATGGAATCAGTGTGAAGAACAAAGGAATTTTATTGTCTCAGTTTGCAGATACGTCATTATGCTTCGATGGAAGTGATAAATCTTTTCATGAATCAGTGAACATTTTAACTGAATTTGCTGAAATTTCTGGGTTAAAGATGAACTTCGACAAAAAAATCAGGTTATTTGGATAGGGAGTAGTAAACGTCAAAATATTTGATACATGCGGCACAAAAATTTCATTTGGGACCCTGGTACTTTCAAAATTTTAGGCGTGGTGTTCTCCACCGTTGCTGCAAGTGTTACAAAGATTAACGTCGTGGATAAGCTTCTTGCAATAAAAAAGAATTTTGATTTATTGGAGTAAGCGACAATTGACACCATTTGGGAAAAATAACAGTAATCGAGACCTTGGCTGTGTCAAAAATTGTACATTTGTTGATTAATTTGAGCCATTTCACGGATGAGTCAGATCCAGCGGACGCAAGACCTAGGAGCAGGCAATACCAATAGATCTGCCTTCAAGAGGGATTAAGATGGTTCTCTCATGCGGCCACTAAAGAGTTTTCATATTTATAATGTATTTTCTTAATTGTATCTTCCCATTTTCTTCATCTTCAACTCCACTCCCCACCCCGCCGCAAAGTTAAAATCTTTGCCAAGTCATTACTGCGATGACGGAGAGGTTGTTGGCCTGTGCTTGTTTTCCCCCACTATTAGATTGTTCGTCTTTGTATATGTCTGACTTCAATCAAGTTTAAAAGGCTGTGCCGGTCTTGAATAAAAGTTATTCAGTGTTAGTTTTTCTTATGGGAGCAAGACTTACTCTATTTGTTTATCGTTTTATAAAAACGAAACACACACACACACCAGCAGCAAAACAATAACAAAGGTAATCGAGCAATCATACCTTCTTGAACACAAAACAAAAGGGAGACCAGGGGTCTTGGGGGGAGGAGGGGGGTGGGTGGGTGAGGGGGTGGGGGGGAAAGAGGGGAGTTGGAGGCAAGGGGATGGGGTGGGGGGTCTAATAGCATTCTCATATCAAATACCAATCAGACATGATTATATACAAATATTCAACCATTTTCAAAAACACGCACTTGAAGTACATCTTGATGAATGTGGTACTGGTAGTTTACAGATAAAATACATATGTTCTATTTTGAATTCTAACATTCAAACTAATCGAGAATCGACTTGTACAAAAGCCAAGTTTGATCAAATTGTGCACAGACTCCTTTTATAATTGCCACGTAATGTTCTAAGGAATATCTATCTTTCAACAATGTAACAAAGGTGTGTATATGTGGTTGTGCTTTTAGTTCTTTGTCAATCACTAAATTATGACAGTGGGAAACATTTCTGAGTCAGCAACTGCTTTTTAAATCCATCCAAAAATTGGTGTGTAATATGACAGTTAAACGGCATGTGAGAAATTGTCTGCTTTTCTTGCTCACAAAGATTACATATAGAAGAGTTTTTTAAAAGATACAAGAACAAGAGTCTCTGGGTTGGAAGTTATTCATGTAACAGTCTAATTTGAAACCATTCCAATTGTACATCACTAGATATTCTATAACAATGTGAGAAAATGTGCAGTTTAGATCCTCAAACCAATTATTCCAACTGGAAACAGTAGTTGGGGTGATTCCGTTTACATTCAACATATTCTGTATGAATTTACCACCTTTCTTTATACAGGACCAAGTTTTATTCTCTAAGGTTTTATAGCTATTAGACAAAACCATGTTTTAATTTCTGACAATAAGCTCGCAGTGCATTCACAGGCGACCCATCTGTAACAGTCTTTCATTGATGCTTTCAAAAAGGCTGCTTTCATTGATGCTGCTTTCACTGATGCTTTCTTTGATGCTTTCAATAAAGAACGGAACAACAAAAAACAGCAACAGCGTTTCTTGTGATATTTTCTCTGTGTCGGTCTACTATTGCCCACTGTGTCGGTCTACTATTGCCCACTGTGTTGATCTACTATTGCCCATCGTGTTGGTCTACTTTTGCCTACTGTGTTGGTCTACTATTGCCCACTGTGTTGGTCTACTATTGCCTACTGTGTTGGTCTACTATTGCCTACTGTGTCGGTCTACTATTGCCCACTGTGTCGGTCTGCTATTGCCCACTGTTTTGGTCTACTATTGCCCACTGTGTTGGTCTACTATTGCCTACTGTGTTGGTCTACTATTGCCTACTGTGTTGGTCTACTATCGCGTACTGTGTTGCTCTACTATTGCCTACTGTGTTGGTCTACTGTTGCCTACTGTGTTGGTCTACTATTGCCAAATGTATTGGGCTATCATTGCCAATTGCGTTGGTCTACTGTTGCGTATTGTGTGTTGGTCTACTATTGCCCATTGTGTCGGTCTACTATTGCCCACCGTGTCGGTCTACGATTGCCTATTGTGTCGGTCTACTATGCCCACTGCGTCGGTCGGTATACTATTGCCTGCTGTGTTTGTCTACTGGTGCCCACTGTGTTGGTCTACTATTGCCCGCTGTGTTGGTCTACGTTTGCCTACTGTGTTGGTCTACTATTGCCCACTGTGTTTGTCTCCTTTTGCTTACTGTGTTGGTCTACTATTGTCTACTGTGTTGGTTTACTATTGCGTGCTGTGTTGGTCTACTATTGCGAACTGTGTTGATCTACTATTGCCCACTGTGTTGGTCTACTATTGCCTACTGTGTTGGTCTACTATCGCGTACTGTGTTGCTCTACCATTGCCTACTGTGTTGGTCTACTGTTGCCTACTGTGTTGGTCTACTATTGCCAAATGTGTTGGGCTATCATTGCCATTGCGTTGGTCTACTTTTGCATATTGTGTTGGTCTACTATTGCCCGTTGTGTGTTGGTCTACGTTTGCCTACTGTGTTGGTCTACTATTGCCCACTGTGTTTGTCTACGTTTGCCTACTGTGTTGGTCTACTATTGCCCACTGTGTTTGTCTCCTTTTTGCTTACTGTGTTGGTCTGCTATTGTCTACTGTGTTGGTTTACTATTGCGTGCTGTGTTGGTCTACTATTGCGAACTGTGTTGGTCTACTATTGCCTACTACGTTGGTCTACAACTCCTCACTGTGTCAGTCTGCTATTATCCTCACTGTCGATCTACTCTTATCCACAATGTTGATCTACTCTTTAACCCCATGCTGACCTTCTCTTACACACAATGTGATCTACTCTTACACTCCATGCTGATCTACTCTTACCACATTTCTCCCCAACACGTGCGCTGACCTTTTCAGCACCACAGCTCCAGAAGATAATGACAGTCTTCTTTCTATTTCGAACATTTTTACATCACCCCGCTAAGTGAATTTATTCTCCAATATGAAAATTTCTGCTGCCCCCCCCCCCCCCCCCCCCCCCCCCCATTTTGCTTACTACTTCAGAGTCTCCTGATATGGATTGTGCGCCAGCTAAGCATCGTTCTTAACAAACTTCAAAACTGTGACATAAAAAACTAATTAAGGAAGACGTCATCCTGGAGCCAGACAACCTGAATAATTACAGACTCATATCAACCCTTCCAGTTCTGTCCAGACTACTTGAACCATCGATTCTCCACCACCTTGTCTGTCATGACCACCTGCTGTCTTCTCATCAGTCAGCCTGTCAGGTAGAGCATTGTTGTCCTGTATTCTGACCCATCAGTCAGCCTGTCAGATAGCACATTGTTCTCCTGCATTCTGACCCATCAGTCAGCCTGTCAGGTCGGACACTGTTCTCCTGTATTCTGACCCATCAGTCAGCCTGTCAGGTAGGACATTGTCCTCCTGTATTCTGACCCATCAGTCAGCCTGTCAGGTAGGAACCAGACAACCTGAATAATTACAGACTCATATCAACCCTTCCAGTTCTGTCCAGACTACTTGAACCATCGATTCTCCACCACCACCTTGTCTGTCATGACCACCTGCTGTCTTCTCATCAGTCAGCCTGTCAGTAGGACATTGTTCTCCTGTATTCTGACCCATCAGTCAGCCCTGTCAGGTAGGACATTGTTCTCCTGTATTCTGACCCATCAGTCAGCCTGTCAGGTAGGACATTGTTCTCCTGTATTCTGACCCATCAGTCAGCCTGTCAGGTAGCACACTGTTGTCCTGTATTCTGACCCATCAGTCAGCCTGTCAGGTAGCACATCCATCAGTCAGCCTGTCAGGTAGCACATTGTTGTCTGTATTCTGACCCATCAGTCAGCCTGTCAGGTAGCACATCCATCAGTCAGCCTGTCAGGTAGCACATTGTTGTCCTGTATTCTGACCATCAGTCAGCCTGTCAGGTAGGACATTGTTCTCCTGTATTCTGACCCATCAGTCAGCCTGTCAGGTAGGACATTGTCCTCCTGTATTCTGACCCATCAGTCAGCCTGTCAGGTAGGACATTGTTCTCCTGTATTCTGACTGGTCTTCTAGTCTCTCTTGATCTGGGATATTTCAGATACATTTGACACATTACATTACAAAGTTCTGTTACGACTAGAACATATCAGAATGACAAAATCTGTTCTCAGAGATCGTGTAATCGTATTTTTCGGGAGAAAAAAAGCTAATCTTGTCAACAAACGTATATGACGGAGTTCGAAATTTGTATGATAAAGATTGAGAATACTCGAGTAGAGTTTACAACAAACAGACTGACTATGTCAGGGCCCCGAGCAGTTTAACACCTACAATAGAAAGTACAGCGAGCTGAACGCAGTGCACTGGTCAGTTGAACTCTGAGCAAGTGTGTGCCAGACTTTTGTACATCACGATCTTGGAGGTGCTGACGGTCAGACCCGATCTGGGAATCAGACTCGATCTCATACCCCGGACACCGCAGCCTTGCAGAGGTGCCAGACTGTATGAAATGACAGCCACTGAGCACACAACGAACAGCACGGTGTGTAAGAAGAGAAGAGAAAGAGTGCCCCCGTCAGGCAGCCGGCAGAAGTTAGAGGAGTACGTAGAACTGTGACGGAGTGTCCGCCCTAGAGGAGAGTGCACAGTGATGTGGTGTAGGACAAAGGTGTAAGAGTGTGAGGGTTAGAGTATAGGTGGGCAACAGAAAAGAAGGATAGTGTTTACTGCTTATGACAAGGGTTACTGGCAGAGGACAAATTGAGGAGTGATGAAGGAAAGAGCAGTCAGTGGTTCCCAGACTTCTGCCTGGCTTCCTGCTGATTTGATGTGTTTGCATGTAGGGATGTCATTAAATAGCACATGGAGAGGGAGGTAACTCGATGCAGACTGCCTTCATTTATTTGCTGTAATTGATTGCAGATTTGATTTGCTTGCAAAGAAAAGAAAATTTTGTTGATCAAAGGGACGTAATTTTTGAAGACAAGCGTAACCCAATGCCTCAACGGGAGAAAGATATTTTATCTCCCCTACTTCTATCCAACTCTTTTTCTGCACCAACCAACGTCGGAGAGAGAGAGAGAGAGAGAGAGAGAGAGAGAGAGAGAGAGAGAGAGAGAGAGAGAGAGAGAGATAGGTAATGTTGCTTATAGCCCAGCCGACCGCAAGGGGCCATATCAGGGAGAGAGAGGTGTCGGGGAGGTGTCGGGGGGATAATATATTTTTAAAAAACTCATTTTGTCCAAAGTGTTCCGTGGACTGCCTGTCACTGTCCTGATATGTCTGTGTTTGATGTTGTGTCTCTCATAATCTCCCTCTCCTTCCTCCAGCTTCTCTCTCTCTCTCTCTCTCTCTCTCTCTCTCTCTCTCTCTCTCTCTCTCTCTCTCTCTCTCTGATTTGAACGTGAATTTAAGGAAAAGCAGTAGAATTGCGTTTAGAAAACCTGGCTACTAAGCAGCAAGAGAAAATTGGACATATAATCATGTTGTCATGCCTGTCGTACATACATATGAATATTGAAGAATACTGTTTTCAACAAAACTCATACATATAGATATTGAAGAATACTGTTTTCAACAAAACTCAGTTTCACATTCGCATGCGTAGACCTGGCAAGTAAAGCAAAGAAAACTCTGATCTGCATTAAGGGAAAACTTTATGTTTTGAAGAATACTAGTTTAGATGTTATTCTGAGGTTATTTGATTCTCAGGTTCAGCCCATTGCTCAGTACGGTGCCGAACTTCAGGACTGATTGATGCAACACGCTGTTGTGAAAGAATGCCCCTCTTTGCCTTGAAGAAAATTATAGAAGCTGAAATGCCAACACCCAGTGACTTTATCTATAGAGATAGATCAATGTATAATCTATATGTTTAAATTTCTGTATTAAGCTGTATTCAGTACTGGTAAGAATTAACGGACACGATTGAGCGTAGACTACCACGGAAAGCCTATATGATGTTATACGACCTAGATGCAAGAGGTAAAAGAAATTGGTGTCAAATATTTGTATATCATATTAATTTGGATTTGGTTATGTTTAGATAAACTAAGGCGTGCAAAATGATCTATTAAATCTATGTGAATTTAAAAAGATACTGGTCGTATGCTGGTGGCAGGAATGGGACTTTCATGTCAAAAATAGTGATAGATTTAACATGTACTGGACATTTTGTACGGTACACGATGTCAAACTTTATCTATGAGTAGATTTAGACAAACACTTGAAATATATCATGACCAAATTAAGACTGGAACTTCTGATATTGCACAGCACAGGTATCGTAACAGTAATACACTGGGGTGGACTTGACTTGACCAGTATGCAAAAATGGAAAAGAAGACGAACAGTATTTTGCTTTATCCTGCCGTAAATTATCAAGGCTAAGAGCGCAATATATACCAACAACAACGTTTTCCAGGGATCCCTGTCAATTTTGGTTAGGTCTGCTTATGGCATCTCAGAATGAAAGTATAGTCAATTTCTCAGTTTACTTGCTCAAGGCATTTCAGTTTCGATCAGTTATGAGTTTGTGACACAGAGAGAAGTCTATCCAGTTTTTTTTTCCCTAGTGTTCTGTACACACACACACACACACACACACACACACGCGCGCGCGCGCGCGCGCGCGCGCGCGCACACACACATACGCACGCACACACACACACACACACACACACACACACACACACACACACACACACACACACACACATTTGTGCGCGTACGTGCACTCGCTCCTACGCACACAGATATGTAAACACAGATTATTGATTTGATATAGATTTACATTTTCCTGTTTTTTCAATTACGTGTGTGAAATGATTTTGTAAAAATAGAACGGTGGTAGCATTGTAACTGTTTGATTTATAGTTTGAAAGAAACTAACAAAAGCTTGTAAGTGAAATGTAAGTAACGGTTATCAAATTCCACTCCTCAGCCATCACACTGTCTTCACAGAACTCCTTAAAACACACACAAGTACCTTCGCACTGTTGGTGATTCACAACAGGGTCATCCTTATTGCAACAGGTTGTCATGGTGACACGACAGGCAGAGTTTCATCGATTTGTTCTCATTTTCTTTTCTGGAATCAAGTTTTCGTGTGTGGATTTTTTTTTTTTTCTCTTTTTTTTTTTGAGATTCCTGAGTACTAGCTCTTTGTTTGAACGCCAAAGATGATAGTGATTAATGTATTGCTGATACGCCTTCTCCTCCTCCACCTCCTGACACTAATACTTTTACTACCATTGCTGCTGCTGCTGTTGTTGCTGCTGCTGTTACTACTACCACTATCATTACTGCTGCTGCTGCTGCTGCTGCTGCTGCTGCTGCTACTACTACTACTACTACTACTACTACTACTACTGTAGGCTATAGTAATTTATCCATGGGGCTACTAAATCCAGCGAATATAAACAACACAAGTCCAACACCACACGGACACGACCACAGAAGAACACACACTGAGTGTCAAAGGTTAGCATGGCATCTATTGTTATACAGACCCAAGATTCGGGGTTTTACCCATGCACGGTAGAGGGCGATATGCTCATTTTGCATATGCGTAAACGAAGTAAGTAAAAAAAGATGCTTAAAATAGTACGGCTTTCTGGGGAATTATACGACGCAGGTGTAGAAAGGTCTTCACTGTATATGTAAACGATAATACGATGAAGGAAATGAAATAGAAAACATGTGTTTTTGTACGCTAGTATCAACAGCATTCATATCATGAGTTTTAAAAAAAAAATATATACTTACATTACGTTCATAAAGAAGAACGTACTAAGAAGCATTAATGTATAATTAAGATAGAATTCTGCATATACATACTGTCATGGAGGAATGTTTTCTTGCAGTCATGGTAAATTTTGTTCTAATTATATGAAATTAATTTATTTCTTGTTGCGTACTCATGTGAATAGACTGATGGCCTCACATTAAAGTCACGAGTCGCGAATCACGATTCTCTTTCTCTCACCCCCTCTGGGTTTTTCAAACCCAGTCTTTTTTGCTCTCAGCTTGTCTTCCTCTCTCTCTCTCTCTCTCTCTCCTCAGAGATAGTCTCTCTCCTCTCTCTGCCTTCTCTCTCTCCTTCCTCTCTCTACTTCCTCTCTCCTCTCTCTCTCTCTCTCTCTCCCTCTCTCTCCTCTCTCTCTCCTTCTCCTTCTCTCGCTCTCTCTCTCTCTCTCTCTCTCTCTCTCTCTCTTCCTCTCTCTCTCTCTCTCCCTCTTCCTTCCTCCTCTCTCTCTCTCTCTCTCGTCTCTCCTCTCCTCTCTCTCTCCCTCTCTCTCTCTCTCTCTCTCTCTCTCTATCCTCTCTCTCTCCCTTCCTCTCTCTCTCTCTCTCTCTCTCTCTCTCTCTCTCTCTCTCTCTCTCTCCTCTCTCTCTCCCTCTCGCTATCTCTCTCTCTCTCTCTCTCTCTCTCTCTCTCTCTCTCTCTCTCTCTCTCTCTCTCTCTCTCCTCTCTCTCTCTCTCTCTCTCTCTCTCTCTCTCTCTCTCTCTCTCCTCTCTTTCGTGGTGTTGTTGTTCTCTTCTCCGCTGTTTCCATTCAGCTTACATAGGGATGGACATAAAGAACATCCCTTTGGGTCATGCCCTTGTCTGTGTTGCTTCTCTACCACCTTCTTCACATGTACACTGAATTCCCCTCTAGCCTCATACTTCCACACACATCAGCATTTACACACATACTTACAAAAAACTGCTTACGAAACAACCATTTTGCACCAAACGGACATCACAAATTCCCACCAGCTTCGCCAGCCACTTTCATACAGTAACTCTCCTGTAGAACCTACCCCACCACCAACGTCCACGCGCGTTCAAATATCCTGACAAAAACATCAACACAGTGTCCCACAGCAATACCGACCGAACAAGCCCAAGACGCCTGTTCTCCAAAGTCTGGTTACAAGGCAGCTTGAGCTGACTGAGTTGGTGGCACTCACTCGATACTCTGATGTTAAAATGGGCTCTTGTCCTCCCTTTTGCATCGGGAACGTTTGAACACGGGAGGGGTCCTAACTACCTTAGTGTCATCTATCATGTGGCAATTAGTTACCTGACCACTTCAACCTCCTTGACACAGTTCGATCAGACGAAGGTGCTCTTGCTAATGGGACGGTTACCTATTTCTCCACTACTTTCAGTGTTCTTGTCGTCTAAAGCACTTAAGGCCCTTTGTGAGATGTTTCGCTCCCTTGACAACCCTCTATAATTGTCAAAGGAATTTGTTCTGCAGTGGTTGCATGAATGTTTTCAGTTGATTTAGTGGAAATGTGCCAGAATCACAACACCTACCAAAGAATGTGGTCACAAAATCTAGGACACACTGAGTAGACTATATACAAAACAGAACAGCACAAAGTCCATCAAGACCTTAGTTTTTTTTTTTCCTGATTTTAAAGCTTTAATTGTACTAGTTAGACTCAAATCCAGCCAGATGATACACAATGTTAGATTTTGCAAGGTTTCATCTAACGTGATTCTGTATGTGGTATTTTCATAACTGACTACAGTTTCATCGCCAACATCACCACTGAACACCATCTTTAAAAAAAAGCAATTTTTTTTTAACAGAACTGTGATGTGTTCTACAGCATGTTGAAGATTTAAGTCATGCCCAAAACGTTTGGTTGTCTTTGTTTCAATTTGCAAGAGTTTCATATCGTTGCCTCTTATGCTCTAATGTTGTAACTTTCAGTAACTGTTTATGTTTATCCGTATAATTGTCTCTAAATGTTTAAGCTCTATGGCTATTATTGATTTTGTGCGTTCTGTATCTCCACAATGGCCGCTTATATTTGTCATAGTTTCCCTGCACTATCGAAGCAAGGATTTGTTTTATCATCCTAGTTATCATTGTTGTATTCCAACAGTGGTCAGTAAACCAAACCTTTTTGTTAAATGCAGTAAAAACTGCTTCAGTGTCAACATATATTAATTCATCGGCCAAATCTTTGAAAGGGCTAAACCTCCAGGAGATACAAAAGCATTACAATAGTTGTTCACTTCACCGTTGTTCCAGAGGTACTTTCAAATTACAGCTTTTCCAGGCGCGTTCAGAGGCTTTGTTTGAACTAAATTAATTTCAAAGAGCATTTCGAAAGGCACGTGTTTTGACTCGATTCAAGGGACTATCTTCAAACGGAATGCGCGATCAGTGAACCATTCAAGTGAATGAGTATGGTAAGTTTCTGCTGAATATGAGTGCTGCTCTGAATGTGTGTGAATGTATATTGAATTGTTCTATCATGGCGACCATAACTGTGTCAGCTGAGCTCCTTGCTTTGATCTTTAATTGGTGGTTTTTTTATTGTTCTGGAGCAAATGTAAACAAGTCATGTGTCGTATTGCTTTCTGCTTCTTTTCCAAATGAACGAATTGTTGTTCTTGGACATTACGAAGAAAATGCAGATTAGTACCAATATCAATTGCATGCATGAAATACATTTTACGACTGCAGATGAAACGCAGCAGTCTATCTATTGAAACAAAGCTTTTGCCATTAAATGGGGAGAGGTAAAAATTAAGACTGGTATGGCAATGAATACCTAACGAAAGAGAAACAAGTGCAGCCAGCTCTTAGGCGTTATTGCCGTTTTAAGGGGAAACAAGTAGAAATCCTTGTCATATTCAGATAAGAAAAAGAGCAGCATGTACCAAAATGATGTTAAACAAAATAAGTAGAGTCTATAAACTCTCAACAAGCATTTTGGAAGACTGTATACTTAACAATGCCAAAGGACGATTACACAGAAAAATAAAAGATCCGTTGGTGAATGATATGCTCATTAGAACTTGCTTTAAACAAGTGATACAGATAGCATAATTGAAAAACACATTGACGACGACCACTGGTATTGATTGTATTGTTAACACCTCATGTCAGAGCGAGAAGTGCTACTGGGTATTCATCACCTAAAATCAGGAACAGTCTCAGGGCCAGCAGAACTGTTTAAGTATCTTACACACAGTTAACTGAAATTTAGTCAGGTTTTTCGAAGCTCTCTCAAGACAAAGTTGTCTACCTCACCAACTGGACTGAATATGTATTTACTAGCGTACAAGGAAGTAGACCTGAATGATCCACCAGGAGGACATCAGTACGCCTTCAGTCTGATGGTCGTTGTGAACAGCACCATGGCCGTGCTGATTGCAGCGGGACAGATCTACATCTACATTATCATACAAGACAACACTTTAGATTTTCTAGCCAATGACAGTAATGTGCATAACTTCAGTGCAGGACGTTGCGTCACCACTATTTCCACAGGGGACGTCTGTTGCTGGTGCCTCATGACGTTGTGGGCCGTTTTGACGACTCAGAGAGTGTGGGTCCGAGGTGAGGTCATCCTCACCTTATCGGTTTTCTTCATCGTTGTCAGCGCAGCAGTGACGCCATACCTGTATTGTTGAACGGGGTATGGGAACGCCAGAGACAAGTGCAGAGACAAGTGCAGAAACAGAGAGTTCTGAAACGACTGGGGTTTCAGTTTAAGGAAAAGCAACTGACGTACAATGTAAACAGTTCTTGATTAATACTGGCCAAATCATCATTGCTTGATCACCTGTTTTATTATAAACATAGAAGACACATTCTCTGTCTCTGTCTGTCTGCTGAAGTTGCCCGTAAATGTCGAAATGTATATAAACTTGGCAGCATACTAGAATGTCAGTATGCCTATTGTTGTATAATGACTAATGTTTCACAACAGAAAGCGTCCACATCTGTAACAACAACAATAAAGAAAGAAGTTATATATTTTAAAAAAAATCATACAGGCAAGTCTTTTAAAAAAACAATGCATGTAAATTAGCCTCCCAGTTTCATGCTCGAAGTAACTATTTTTTTTTATCATGTTCTGTCCTGAGGATACCAGTGAATGTAGTGTGGTGTTTCGCTGTTCACATGCAAGCGCATCGCCGGTAATTGCAAGATGTGTCATACGAGCATTCGACGTAGTCTTGGCCACGAGACGCAAAATGCAAAGTGGATTTTACTATTATTATTTTTTTTAAGGAGCGCACTTCTAGGATAATATCACCTAGATCTCTAATTTACAGACAGCGTGCGGGAGCCAGCTTTGTTCTTGTTGTTGTTGTTGTTGTTGTTGTTGTTGTTTTCTGCGTTTGCAGGCTGATACTCCTGCGGACACTCCCTGTACAGACAGGTAAGGATTAATCCATCTACATAACAAGAGGAGTAGAGTATTATGTGTATGACCGGGTTTTTTTTTTCCCGCCGTTAAGGCAGCCATACTCCAACTTTGGGGAAAGTGCATGCTATGTGTTAACGTGTCATCCATAACAACAGCCAAAACTGACCTGTTCTTCCAAAAGTTGGTGATGGGGTTTTTACGACTGTGTAAGATGTTATGCGTGCATTCACACACGGAACATCGGTTTATAGTCTCATTCGAAGGACTGCATGGGAAATTGAGTCAGAACCAAATCTTAACTCCGAGGGAAAAAATCCCCCAGTACCAAAACGGCCCGGCATAGATTCGAACCAGCAACCCCAGGATCACCAAGGTTACGAGTTCGGCGCTCTACCACTGAACTATTCCGGGCCCCAGCTGTTCGTGAATACGGCTGTCGTAATTCCGTGTCTTTGAGCTTTGTGGCAGGAGTCATTTGTCTTCGTTTCAGAATTGTTCTATGCATCGGACAACAAAAATAGAACGAAATCTCTGACAACTAGAGAAGAAAGGTAGGCATTGCTCTATGTATCAATTTTGTAACCCCAAAATTCGGACAGCAGAAATAGAACGGAATATCTGACAACCAGAGACGAAAAGCTGGCAATGTTCTATGCATCAATGTTGTAACCCCAAAAATTCGAACAGCAGAGATAGAACGAAATATCTGGCAACCAGAGAAGAGAGGCTGGCATTGTTCTATGCATCAACTTTGTAGCACCAAAATCGGACACATTGTTCTATGCATCAATTTTGTAGCCCCAAAATTAGGGCAGCAGAAATGGAACGAAATCTCTGACAACCAGACAAGGAAGGCTGGCATCGTTCTATGCATCAATTTTGTAACCCCAAAAATCGGACGACAGAAATAGAACGAAGTCTCTGACAACCAGAAAGGCAGGCATTTTCTTATGTCGTCATTTCATTTCCACATTTTTGTCTCTTGGCAGCCTTGGTACGATTGAACCTGTTGTTGGTGATGGGGTCATTGATGGCGTTATTTCACGTGTCATTGCATCTTTGGATATCCAGGTAAAGGTTGTTCTGCAGTAAACTACAATTCTTAGCTGCTGACAATGCTTGGGTTATTAAACAGCAGAGCTGACCACTCAGACTATTCCATATCTTTTGATTTCCCTTGAATGGATCCTTAAGCATACACTCAAAGATTGTCCCCTACATTTTATACTATTAGCATAATCTCTTCAGTTTTTCAGCAACTGTTTTTTTTTCCTCTCCACACTTTCGTTTTGTTCATTATACTGCC
>JADBJO010015892.1:0-15000 GCA_016801955.1 Conus betulinus | reverse complement strand
CGTTCTCATCGATCAGTCTAAACAAGTATCAGACTCTATGATCCTTTGTGTCCTGCTCTCGTGAGGACCTCAGATTTGACCCCCACCCCCACCCCCACCGCACCCCCCATGTCTGTACCCTTGGGAAGTGCGTGTCCAGGTGGTCAGTATCAGCAAGGTCATGGGGATTGTCCTGAACGGATGGATGCGTAGCGCCCTCTTGAGAGGAATTCTCACTTGCACTGCCTGTGAAAAGAAGCATTTGTTGTAATCAGTAAGGGAGCTTAGCGAATGCTTTCTTACGTACTTTGTATCAGAACAGGCAGCCCAGAACACCACTTGACTCAGCAGTTGAGCAGTGCCTCCTCTGGTGAGGAACCTTACGGTGATGTGACATTGACTGCTTCCAATGGACTGCTGGTGCTGGGGCTGGGGCTGGGGCTCTGACAGGATGGACTGGGACATGGCTGTGAATGGGAGTTGGAATGAGCTGTGTGTGGGACATGGCTGTGAATGGGAGTTGGAATGAGCGGTGTGGGACATGGCTGTGAATGGAAGAGGAATGAGCGGTGTGGGACATGGCTGTGAATGGGAGTTGGAATGAGAGCGGTGTGGGACATGGCTGTGAATGGAAGAGGAATGAGTGGTGTGGGACATGGCTGTGAATGGGAGTTGGAATGGGTGGTGTGGGACATGGCTGTGAATGGAAGTTGGAATGAGTGGTGTGGGACATGGCTGTGAATGGGAGTTGGAATGAGTGGTGGTGTGGGACATGGCTGTGAATGGAATTGGAATGAATGCGGTGTGGGACATGGCTGTGAATGGGAGTTGGAATGAGTGGTGTGGGACATGGCTGTGAATGGGAGTTGGAATGAGCGGTGTGGGGACATGGCTGTGAATGGGAGTTGGAATGAGTGGTGTGGGACATGGCTGTGAATGGGAGTTGGAATGAGCGGTGTGGGACATGGCTGTGAATGGGAGTTGGAATGAGCGGTGTGGGACATGGCTGTGAATGGGAGTTGGAATGAGCGGTGTGGGACATGGCTGTGAATGGGAGTTGGAATGAGCGGTGTGGGCGTGATGCACAAAAGATGAGGCAGTCAAACACGAAACAGAAAGAAACAAGGACCAACCGCTGTGGCGAAGTGGTTAGCGTCGCGGACTCCCGGCTGGGAGGCCGTGAGTTCGAATCCCATCAGAGTTATGTGGGTTTTTCTGCCCCGGCCGGCTCCTGCCCAGAGTTGAGTTTGCTACGGACTCAGTTGGGAAGACTGGGACCACACAGTCGAGTTTCATCCACTAAATAGATGCGTTTCTGAGAGTGTTGCTCAAATTTTCTGACCAACACTGCAGGTGCCTGTATCTCTGGGGCCTTGATATATATATATATATATATATATATATATATATATATATATATATATATATATATATATATATCACATATATGCACACACACACACACACACACACACACACACACACACACACACACACACTGACGACTGACTGAAACCTATTTATTGTCAGATTAACTGAAAGTTGTACTGACAACACACACACACACACACACACACACACACACACACACACACACACACACACACAGATATAAGTTATAGGAAGGATGTGTGTGTGTGTGTGTGTGTGTGTGTGTGTGTGTGTGTGTGTGTGTGTGTGTGTGTGTGTGTGAGTGTGTGTGTGTGAGTGTGTGTGTACATGTGTGTGTGTGTGTGTGTGTGTGTGTGTGTGTGTGTGTCTGTCTGTCTGTCTGTCTGCGCGCGCGCGGGCGAACACACGCACTTGCGCGCGCGCGCGCGCGCACGCACGCATGCACACACACACGCACACACACACACACACACACACACACACACACACACACACACACACACACACACACACACACATATCCTTCCTATAACTTATATCTTCTGTTTCCTTTCTGTTCTTCCTGTCCTCCCCTCTCTCTCCTCCCCTTGGTTGTTGTTGTTGTCGTTGTATACACACACACACACACACACACACACACACACACACACACACACACACACACACACACACATATATATATATATATATATATATAATATTACTATATTTAAATTTATTATTTGTTTATCTAATCAGTATACCTTCCTTACAAACTTTATAACTAGTATTACAAATATCATATTTACCACTTTCATCAATGTAGTCATTCTTTAAAATATTTCTAACATTTCAGCTTACCACTTTTCTAGCCTCCCTACAACATCACTACAATTACTGTAGAGTTACAATCACAATTATTAACAAAACTATTACTGTAATTATTAATATACCTATTGGATTCCGTCCTTCCCATAACTTGCATCTTCTGTTTCCTTTCTCTTCTTCCTGTCCTCCCCTCTCTCTCCTCCCCCCTTGGTTGTTGTTGTCGTTGTTTTTGTTTGTTTGTTTGTTTTCCTCCTTACTATCAGAATTAATACCTTTAGTACCATAAATATTAACGTTGTTATTTTTTAAAAATTTATTTTCATTTTTATGTTCTTCTATTTATTCTATACCATTATTTTTCATTTTTTTTATTTATGCATTTATTTTATTATTATTATTATTATTATTATTAAAATTCCTTTTTAATGTTTCATTTATTTATTTATTTGATTATTACAAAAATATATTTTCTAAATACATTTCTGTATCGTGCTTGTATTACCTTAACCTTCACTATCGTTGTTAATAGTACCATTCAGTAATAATATTGCTAGTATTGATACTACCGCCACTAGTATTGGCATCACCATCGCCTTCGCCTCTGAGACTGTTGCCACGGCAACCCTGCTGTTTAAGAATCCTCCTCTAACCCACTCTCCTTTCTCCTATACCCATACTTATTGACACCAAGATTGGTAGTAATCTTGTCTTTTTTTTCTTTAATATTTTTGACCATTATTAGTATTCCTATCAGTAATATTATTATCATCATTACGCTTTCACTCACACATTATTTTCCTTCCGATAGCCTCGTTCTCATTCAACGCCTTCTTCCTTGCGCTGAACTCAGAAGCAATCTGAAGAGATCAAAGCTAAGTGCATTTTCGTTATTTTGTTCGTCTTTGTTTCACCTGAGGAAGACCTAAGAGGTCGAAACGCGTTGTGTGTTGTCTTGTGACTCGTTTGTCCACGTTTCTCTGGGCGGTTCGCTGACATTTATTTAAGATTTGTTTAAAAAAGAATAATTGAATACATAAATAAATACAGCACACTACAATTTTCACAACAAATGTACATCACTTATAACATCGCAAATAAGGGTGTAAGATTCAGTGTGGCAACCATCCAGGGACTACGTCCTCAAGTACCCATCAGGGAGCCAAAGGATTTTTTAAAAAATAACATATACTACATACAGAACAATAGACAAACAAGTCTGCTAGGTTCCCTGAGCAGGAAAAAAATCGACAAACAATTGAATAAACAAAATGAAATTATCATAGCTTACTGGCCGTAGAAACGGTGAACCGCCAGAGATTCGCCATGTCTGGTGCATGGCACCATTGAAACAGAAACCTGTCCCTCTTCCTTCACTACCTTTAACCTTCTCTGCATCCAGTCAGATGCCCATTTACCACTGGGTGGCCAGAGAGGGTGTTTAAGCTGCAAAAAGTCTGGTGTATGGTTTGAACTAATAACTATGAGATCCCAAGGCAAATGCTGTAACATTTTACTACGGGCCCTGCTAGCTTAAGTGCTGAAAGCACAAGAAATAAAGGAAAAAAACAAGACAAAACAAAACAAAACATGGTACGCTGTCAAACCATAGAAACAAACAAAACACAAGACAAACCCAGACATGCACACACACACACACACACACACACACACGCACGCACGCACGCATGCACGCACGCACGCACGCACGCACGCACGCACACACACACAACACACACACACACACGAGAGAGAGAGAGAGAGCTTTTAACATGTCTAATACTCTCTGTTCTTGTTTTTGCTGCCGTCGTTGTGTTACTGCATTCCACATGTAGAGAAGCGGGTTGAGAGCTGAGCTGAGTGGTAACATAAACACCACCATGCCCGATAAATAGCGCCTACAGCAATTACGTCTTGTGATTCAATAGTCAGGACCAAACCAAACAGAAACCCAGCAAATCGCACTGACGAAAGTAACCTTTGCTATAAAGTGGACGGAATCATAAACTGATCTCTTTCTGTGATCGAGCGCAATTCTGTATCGTGGGGTGTTCTTGAAGATGACGACTTGAGCTGCGACAAGCATGAAGCACAACACGAAATTGAATGCAACAAGAACTGTGAACCACCGAAACTTGGGGTCAGAATGATGGTGATCAAACAAAGCCAGTCGACACAGACCAGACTGGCCCTGCAGGCCCCAGTGTGAGAGTCCAGGAAGGAATGGCACCAGCGACAGCAGGATCCCTATACACCAAGCCACTGCACATGCCACAGCCGTTGGCATGGTGTTCAGTACCAAGGAATCTCCAGGGAAACACATGATGATGGTGTGATCAATAGTGATGACTCCAATGATAAGAATTGATACTTCAGTAGATGAAAGACAAAGAAATCCATTTATTTTGCATAGTGCACTGTCAGACCACGTCTGTTCATACTGTATGTATTCGTCGTGAAATAATTCATTCACAATTAAGTTAATGCCAACATGAACCCCCATACAGATGTTAGCAAACTGCAGGTTGGAAATGGTCATTCTGAACCAGCATTTTAAAAAATCACGCTGAACAGATACAACTAGAAAGCAAATAACATTTCCTAAAATGGCGAACATGCAAAGCGAGCAAAAGCAAATATGATACATATCGTTCGGTATGAGATTTTTACATGAAGAAAATATGCTGTCAGGAGCAAAACAATGTATTTCATTTAATTTCTTTTGAAGTGAGGTATCACAGCAAATTCTGAAGTTTGGCCAAAAGATGAATTTTATGTAATTAGAACCTGACAATATATCTGATGGAACATTGTCAACAGGATTGCCTCTTATATCCAAAACTGTTAACTTGGGCGTATTTCTAAAACCCTTAGGTCCAATGGTATCAATACGAGATGAAGATAAATTGAAGTATATTAAACTGGGCAAATATATAAAATACCAATTTGCTGGGTGATGGAAGAAATGTTTTTGACACGTCCAATCGTCTCAGCGCATAGTGAACAGCCTTTGATGACACACTCTCTTCGCTATTCGGCTGAGAGGGGTGTTGTGTAAAAGCAGTACCTTCAAATTGAATAGGACAGTAACAAGACTCATATCGAGGATGTTGAAACTGTTGTGGCTTAGGTCAAGACACTGTAAATTGTTAAGTTTCATACCTGAAACGTTCACAAGCAAGCAATGGGACAAGCTCAAACGTATTAAGTATCTAATATTACTAAAGTCTGCTGGAGACATTCCTGAACCGTTGACATCCACGTAACGAATCTGAGGGAATGATTCAACAGGAAAAGGATGACCACACAATATAAAGTCACCTCGACACAGACAACCTTCCGGACACTTCCTGTCACATATTAGTTCGTCATCGCGCTGTGGACACTGTCCCCAGCCATCACACAAGTGGTATGGGTGTATACATACATTGGAAGTTCGACATAGATAGTAACCAACGCACAAAACAGTTTCACAACCCTGCTCATCTTCCCCATGAACACAGTCAGAAAACCCATTGCATCGAGTGTAGACAGGGAGACAATACAGCCACTCCTCTGTGCAAGAATAATGACTGTCAGGACAAGACTCTTCAGATTCCATCACCTGCTGAGTAAAGTAACCCAGCACCATCAAGATTAATGTAAAACCGCTGCTTTTTATCTACTCCTATCTGACTGTGTGAGTGACTCTTCTTATAGACACACGATTCCTCATCTGATGAATCCACGCAGTCATGAACGGTATTGCATCGTCTTTCAGGAGGAATACACTGACCATTAGAACACAAAAACCCATCACACGTGGCACAGTTCATCTCATCAGAATCATCCATGCAGTCGGAATAGTCATTACAACGTTGGCTGTGTAACACACACTGACCATTCAGGCACAGAAACCCATCACAGTGGTGATGGACACAGAATGATTCATCACTGTTGTCCGGACAGTCCTGTCTGAAGTCACAGACGAAAGTGTAATGCAGGGTTGTGCTGTTGTCTTCACATTGAAACAGGGCATAATTGTTAGGAGCAAACACACACTGTTGACCAGGTAATAGCTGGCGTTCGCCAGTTTACACAACTGTGAGTAGACTGTAGTAGCACAGTGAGTGCAAGGATCACACAACAAAAACATTTGAGTCAGATGGCCTTTTGGACAACGAAACAACAACTGCTGTGTGGTGTTTAGAACAGAGTGTGATGAATCCGTGCAAGTAGGTTGGACGTGTAAAGGAAACACAGTGGGGGATTTTGGTTTGATTTCACACAACACTGCGTCCATTGACGCATCTTCTATTCCCCACAATGTTTTGAGTTCCATCGATACAAGAATCTTTGTGTGCAAACTCCTGGTCGGATAGTGCGAATATAGAGAAATAAAATGTTTCATATTATAGATCAAAGTATTATCCGACCACTTACGAAATTTGCTGTACATAAAAGTCGCATGGTTCCATCCAACTATATAGCCGAGAAACATTTCAAAGACATGATAGTGTCTGAACACGTGTAAAGAATCAGCCTGCTCCCGTCTTGTTTTTAGAGAGGCTGTTCTTCCACCCAGCTTACGACAACTAAACGATAGATGTGCAAAGGAAGTCTTTGTTTCTTGTGCGACTAGTTTGAAGCATTTGTTACGTGAGGCCACCAGACCCTGACATCCAGGACTGCTGTATGGGCAGTGCTCTGTTCGTCCCGTCCATCTTCACACTCAGGGTTCTGATTACATTCCAAATGGTCCTGAAACTACTGTAATAATGCACAGAGCAGTTGAAAAGATTATTTGGCACTTTTAGCGCTTGACTAGTATCAGAAAGAATGGAATACTTCATCAATACACCCCCTTTATAGCAAGCATATCGCAGTTTGAAATATGATTCGTGAATGATTTCAGCTGAGCTGACAAGTGCACCACAAACACTCAAAGTCTTTTCGTTATGTTTGTTTGATTTTTCGTAAATCACGTCGATACACTTGCAACTTGATCGGCACATAAAAACTATTGAGCGTGTATGACTGATGTAAACTGACTATGAACAAATGTTTAGAAGGCACGTTGAAGTCTTCAGTAAATATTGCACCGAAAGATGATCTGGGTGATATTAAGTATCCAGAATTGTTAAATGGATATTTGGCAAAAACGTTTGCGCTCACCATTAGGTTGATGTGCACTTGAATTAGAGGATTGTTTTCGCATAAGCACCAAAATTGTCCAATAAGATCTGTATACAATTTTCCATGGCTATGTTTATTACACGCAATTATATAAGAATATGCAACATAGACGGTCCACGGAGTTGATTCACACCAGTACGCCAACCTAACAATGTGCACTCTTGCAACTATATTGTCTTGTAACTCATGTCGCACATAACACCACGTGGCAGAATTGTCACCCACTCCATATATGACTCCAGACCCTGTTGCCAATTTAGGCTTACGCCTGTAGTGATCATGATCTGAGTAATTGAGTCGCAGGATTGTAAAATCAGTGATGTTTTGAGTCATGATATATTCCACACATGGGCAGATGGAACTGATTTTCAATGGATCACCAGTTGTTTTGATGTTGATGATGTCCATGTTATTCTGATCTGTGATTTTGTGTACACACATACACACACGCACGCACGCACACACGCACACACATATCACTTTGCTTTCTAATTCACGTATGAAGGAACACCAAATATATGCTTACAAGATGACCAATCGGAAGCCATTATTATAAACTTTTTGTGCAGCGGTAGATCCACCTTCAGTCTCTCCTTGTTCCCTCTAAGTTTCAACTGAATCACAATTCTTTCAAATGAACCCCTCCCCCTCATTTGAGTGATATCAGGAAACCTTTCTTCTTGGCTCACATAACCATAACAAAGTTATTCTATGTAATCCCTCTGTTTTGGTGACTCTCTCTCTCTCTCTCTCTCTCTCTCTCTCTCTTGTTTTGTTTCTTTTGTTTGAATACAAATTCGGGGTAGGGAGGGCGGTGGAGGCGGTGATGTATGATTGAGGGATTTCTTCCAAGTTGATTGAATTTCCCTCAGCTCAAGGCTAATTGATTGTTTCACTTTATCTATGAGGGCGTGGTGTGAATAGGGGGGTGGCCAGCCCAGCTTGACACCGGCAGTGTACGACAGGAGGTGGCGTGACAACCGTGTGAATCAGATGGATCATAATGAGGTCAGGCGTGTGCACGCAATGAGTAAAGAACTGGTTCACAGGAGGAACACTGGATTGGTTGATGTACGGGGGAGGGGGGTGGCAGGAGATGATGTGGTATCAAGTGACACTTTTTCAAGTTCCGATTTCATACCTATTAAATATGGTAATTTATGTACAAACACTTGTCATGTAAACCCGTTAAGATGTAGAAAGGATAGTACGGATGAAAAGAGAACTGCTGACGACCGTCTCCAGGGACCGGAGCGTGTTTTACGGTCAGATGTAAATAGCTGTGGATTAAATAAGGGGGCATTTCAGAAGGAAAAGAGAACTGCTGACGACCGTCTCTGGGGACCGGAGCGTGTTTTACTGCCAGATGTAAATATCTGCGGTTTCAATGAGGGGACATTTCAGAAGGAAATGGTTATGACGAAAGACGTAAACAATTATGACGATATTAAATCGTTCAGCAAAGAAAAGCACTAAGTTCTCAGGAAGGAAAAACAGTGTGTAGTTAGTCATTTATTACGCAATATTAATAATGGTTCTAAACAATACGAGATTTCTTTTTACATTGGAATATAAATGGACTGCTGTCTAAGGTAAACAACAGGGATTTCATGTCTTACCTGTTCAAATTTGATTTCATATCCCTAGTAGAAACTTTTGTATATGATCTTCAGCATGTTCATTTTCCAGGATTCACTACTTTTTGCAAGCCAGCCATTAAATTTACTAAGAAAGGAAGAATGTCAGGCGGCATACTATGTCTTATCCAAAATAAACTTGTGTCTTATATTCAAGAAATTAAGTCAAATTCTCCAAATGTCCTTTTTTTTTTGATTGACAAGAGTCTTTTTGATTTAACAACAGATGTTATATATGCATGTACCTATGTCCCACCAGAGGGTTCACCTTATTATGCTTATTTTGATATCCATAATGGTATAAGTGCACTTGAAGAATATCTTTTTGATTGTTGATTGTTTGATGACGTGTATGTGATGTTATCAGGAGATTTAAACGGCAGAACCTCCAACTGTTCTTCTGATGTTTCTGGTGACGATATGGTTTATTTGGAAATCATTTCAACAGCCGTTCTGTTTGTAATTGCCTTGTAAGAAAATCTGCTGATGGCATACTTAATTGTTATGGAAAATGTTTGTTAAACATGTGTACAGCGCTTTGTTTATGTATACTCAATGGCATTTGTAATGGTGATACTGATGGCAACTATACACATATATCACAAACAGGAAACAGTGTTAATGATTATTTTCTAGTCTCCAAAGAATTGCTAACTATTTTGTTTTCTTGTTGTGAACTGATTGTATCAGAAAGATTGGAATCAGACCATTTACCCCGTTGAGTTTTATTTGAAATTGCCTGGGAGTAATAACAAGGTAAGTGTTTTCACTCCAGTGGATGAACAACAGTGTATTGAAAAAAATTTGTTTGGAACTCGGATTTTGCGAATGTTTATGTTAGTGCGATGCAGTCGGATGAATCACAATGGTCCCTTGATCGTGCAATTGATTTGGTTGTGGTTGCATTGCAACGATGCTTTGAAACATGTTTAATGAATGTATCAAAAAAGCAAGCAAGTTGTATGAAAAAGAGTATCTGTGTGTCAAAGGGTGATAAAAATGACTGGTATGATAAGTAATGCAGATTAAGGAAAATTAGAGCAAAAGGTTTTGCTCTCGATATTCAGGAAAACAAGGGATGAAAAAGTGATAGTGATGCTTACTGTATTGCACGAAGGGAATATAAGAATATGTTGAAAAGAAAGAAAAAAAAACAGTATAATGATATGTTATTGGAAAAAACTTGTTTTCAATAGTAAACAACCAAAGAGAGTTTTGAGAAACTGTTAAAAATATCTTTTAAACATAAACAAGTTCATAATAATTTAAGTGTGAATGATTGGTATAAGCATTGTAAAGACCTACTTGAAATAGATGAATTTACAGATACAGCTATTATAGATAATGATGTAGAACTTGTGTATGAGAACGAAGAAGAAATGAGAGCTATGAATCGGCCCATATCAGGAGAAGAAAGAGTAATGTTTGCAATAAGAAAATTGAAAAATGGTAAAGCTGCAGGACCCGATGGACCAGAGGGAGATAGAAAGTGAAGTTCATTTTGTGTTATGTTGTCCTGTCCTGCAAAAATCAAGAGCTTAGTATATACCTTTGAAGTATTATAAAGTCCCAAATCACTTCAGATTAGCACTTCATTAGGCGTGTACCCGCGAACAAGCAGAAATTTGTGGATTTATCTTTTCAAACTGCGGTCTTTTATGCTATCTTAGAATAGTTTCTGAACATATATTGGTTACGTCTGTGTGTATCCTTTGGGTGCTTTTGTGATTGTACTTGCTAGCACCCCTTCATGAGGGGCAATGGCCTAATCATGAATAAATTATCTTGAGTCTTGAGTCTCTTGTTTTGTTTCTTTCCTTTGAATACAGATTCGGGGCAGGGAGGGCGGTGGAGGCGGTGATGTATGATTGAGGGATTTCTTCCAAGTTGATTGAATTTCCCTCGGCTCACTAATTGATTGCTCCCCTTTGTCTATAAGTGCGTGGTGTGAAAAAAAAACTGATTAATTTTTCCCCTTTGTCTGTGAGGGCCTGGCGTGAAAAAAAACTGTTAAGTTTATCTATCTTACCCCCAATAAAATGTAAAATAAAAAGCTAGTATTCCGCTGATCGAAGGAGACGAGCAAAATTAGAACTGTTTACCTCTTTCGTGCGGCGGAATAGTACTTTTTCTCTTAAGTTTGTTTCAGTTTCTGCCTTTCAGTTGCTTCACTTTGAATCTAATCTCAATAACATGAACGTATTCGTATTCTCTGTCACCTGCCTTCCTTCCCTCCCTCCCTCTTTTTCTCAGTCCTTTCCCTTCCTCCCTCCCTTCCTCCCTCTCTGTTTCTCTGTCTGTCTGTCTGTCTGTCTGTCTCCCCCCCCCCCCCCCCCCCCCCCCCCCCCCCCCCTATCTCTCTCTCAGTTTGAGGTTTTGACCCTGATCATCTACCTTTTACACTGCATTTTTTTTGTATTTGGTAGTGAAGATTATGCATATATGAATATACAAGAGGGAAGTGCTATCATAGAAAAAATAGTTTGGAGTGATAGATGCGCCGATTTGTTCCTGAGTCATTAAGTGGTGATGATATTCATGCAAACATTAACATATCAGTACGCAGGCACTTACACATTCATAAATAAGTGAGTCATGTAACCATACTGATTCAAGACAGTGTATGTGTATGTGTGTGCGCGCGCGCGCGTGTGTGTTGAGTGTGTGTGTGTGTGTGTGTGTGTGTGTGTGGTGTGTGTGTGTGTGTGTGTGTGTGTGTGTGTGCGCGCGGCGCGCGCGCGCGCGCGTGCGTGTGTGTGTGTGTATGTATGTATGTATGTGTGTGTGTGTGTGTGTGTGTGTGTGTGTGTGTGTGTGTGTTGTGTGTGTGTGTGTGTGTGTATGTGTGTGTGGTGTGTGTGTGTGTGTGTGTGTGTGTGTGTGTGTGTGGTTCATTTCAGTTCAGTTCAGGTCAGTGGTTTATTTAATGTCTTTTCATCGTCTTATTACAAAGAAATAAAAGAAAAAAAAATAAGAAAACTTATCATCCACGTTAGTACTTTTCAAACCCACACCTGATATATGCATATCTACATTAGTGAAATACCCTGGTGGTACACAAAATTGTCGATGTTTATAAAAGATTTGGCAAACCTGTGACTGCGAAAATAACCATGGCAATTTCAGCAACATATGAACCATATGAGACAGTATTGACATTACAAAAGTTAGTCATCTCTATACTTTTCTCCTAATACAGCGAGGTCGACCCTGAGCATTCAAACAAAAGGTGATGTAAAGAAATGTTTCTCTGCAGACACAAGTAATACTAAGGGAAGTTCAGTGCACCAAGTATTCAGCCTTAATTTATGAATTAATCTAAAAATGTGCCTTGGACAAGATGGTAAAGTAGCCTTTTTTTTTAACTTGAATCTGCATATGTGTATATATTTTTTCCCATAACTGGATTAATTCACAAAAGGATAAATCTAAGGGATTGTTTAATTAATTTGCAGCGTTTCTATGTGCTCCTTCTTTTGCTAGACTGTCTGCTATTTCATTTCACTTATACCTCAGGGAGATGAGGACCCAACAAGAATAAAATTCTCATGCCTGGAGTTAAAAAAAAAAAACGATGTTTTATTTTCAAAAAGCAAATCTTTTCTAGCTGTGCAGTCCCAACTCTCCCGTGATTGTAAAACAGATTTGGAATCAACACGCAGTAAAAGTTTATTGAAAGCAATTGGTTGTATCATATGCAAGTCAAAGTCTTCAGTATTGCGTATAATTCTGAGGCATAGACTGAAAACCCCTTTCCTAAATAATGTGATTTCCCGACATTTAAAGTTGGTGTGATGAAGCTAGAACCACTGTCAGAGGATTCCAATGGCCGACCCATCTGTAAAACACTTTTAAATGATTTGGATAGCTGTTTTCTAAATGTTCACGAACTTCAGTTGTTGAAATATTGACATTATCACTTTTCTTTCACAAGTGTATTGTAATTCAAAAGAAGCATTTAGGTGCTCCCAAGGAGGCACTGTAGGTACCGCAGGACATTCTGATATAGCAAGGTGATATCAATATCAGAACGTGACATGAAGTATGATGTGTAGTTTCTAACGGATGTTTTGGGACCTATTGGGAAAATCGTTACTGGAATCTATCAGTATTTCTTCAGTAATTTCACTTCACCAAGAGAAAACCCTTCTAACATTACGTTGGGATATGTCTAATATTTCGCTTCTTATTTAGTGGTAGTTGTTCTTCACACAGCACAACACACCCACACACACAACACACACACACACACACACACACACACACAAACACATATATATCTATATATATATCTGCTATATATATATCTATAATCCTATCTATATACTATCTATCTATCTATCTATCTATAATATATATTATATATACTATCTATATATATTATATATCTATTCTACTCTATATATATATATATATATCCTATACCCATTCACCCACTCAAGCACATAACTGTCAGTTAGGCAGAATCATCTACCACTGCAGATATGAAGGCTTATCACCCCCCTGTTTCTATAACCTGAGACATAGATAGCAAGCTTTGTTTATAATTCCGTATATATATATATATATATATATATATATAATTGTTCAGATGGTAAACCGCTCTTTCTAAAAACATATCTCGAAAACTAATGCTACCTCCTTGGGTAGCTCACACATCACATAAAGATACAGCAGAAGCAAGATAACTTATTCATGAATAAAGTTCCAAACCTTTTCCGTATATTTTGTGGTCACATATGCTTGTGTGTGTGTGTGTGTGTGTGTGTGTGTGTGTGTGTGTGGTGTGTGGTGTGTGTGTGGTGTGTGTGTGTGTGCGCACGCGCGCGCGGCCGGCGTTTGTGTGTGTGTGGGTGTGGGTGTGGTGTGTGTGTGTGTGGGTAAAACTATTACTTTCCTCATTACATAGAGATTCGGATTTCAATCAAAAGACGAAATATGAGACCAAGTTAATTCAGCTCTAAATGATCACGATGATGGAGTCACAACACGTGAACTGAATGATGCAACAAATGAATATCAAACGCGGTGAACTGAATGATGAAACAACTGAATGTCAAACGTGAACGGAATGATGCAACAACTGAATGTCAAACACGTGTACTGAATGATGGCAAACAACTTGAATGTCAAACACGTGAACTGAATGATGGCAGCAAAACTGAATGTCAAACAAGTGTACTGAATGATGCAGCAACTCAAACACGCAAATGAATGATGCAGCAAAGAATGTCAAAAACGTGAATGAATGATTGCAGCAATGCTGAATGTCAAAAACACGTGAACTGAATGATGCAAACATGAATGTCAAACACGTGAACTGAATGACTGCAACAATCTGAATGTCAAACACGTGAACTGAATGTGCAAACAACTGAATGTCAAACAGTGAACGGAATGAGGCAGCAACTGAATGTCAAAAACGTGAACTGAATGACAACAAACTGAATGGTCAAACAGGACCTGAATGATCACAACTGAATGCATGCAAGTGAACTTATGATCGAAACAGCGGAATGTCAAACACAGTTGAACTGAATGATGCAACAACTGAATGTTCAAACACGTGAAAATGAATGCAAACAACTGAATGAAACGTGAAAACGTGAACTTAATGAACAGATGCAACAACTTGAATGTCAAACAATGATGCAACAACTGATGAAACACGTGAATGTCAAACAACGGGAACCGTGAACTGATGAGGCAGCACAAAATGAATGTCTCAAACACGTGAACTGAATGATGCAACAACTGAATGTCAAACCACGTGAAACTGAATGATGCAAAGCATATGAATGTCAAAAACACGTGAACTGAATGATGCAACAACTGAATGTCAAACACGTGAACTGAATGATGCAACAAACTGAATGTCACCAACACGTGAACTGAATGAGCAGCAACCTGAATGTCAAACACGTGAACGAATGATGCAACACCTGATGGCAAACACGTGACCTGAATGAGGGGCAACAAGAATGTCAACCGTGGGTAAGGAATGATGGGCAAC
>JADBJO010015891.1:30000-42264 GCA_016801955.1 Conus betulinus | reverse complement strand
CCGGTAAGGGTTAATTCAATGTAGCTCTCATGGCATAAAACAAACAAATAATTAACAAACAACAAACATGACCGACAACAAGGACCACAGGTGTGTTTAGTGTAGAACAACAAGTACCGAAAAATAAAAAAAGATTAAAAACTTGGAAACCCATAAACAAAGCAACCGATAGACGTGCACTTCTTAGGAAGACCACAAGACAGGATAAAGTAAAAGTAAATACACTGACAATAAACAAAATGAAGAAAGTGTCTAGAGCAGAAAGCAACAAATCTCAAGTTAAAAAAGAAAGCAACTGGCAATTAACAACCAACAAAAAGTCTCTAGAACACAAGACATCATTTAAATGTAAAAAAAGACTGAGAGGACGTTGAACGAACAGTGGTCAACTGGTCCAAAACGTCAGTAATTCTGTAGGTGCATGATCATAATCACAAAAACGACCACACACTCCTTTCAATACTTGCCAAGTAGATATACCTTTGGACGATACTCAGGTCATTAGACCATTGGAGAGAGAGACAGAGAGAGAGAGAGAGAGAGAGTGAGAACTGAGGAGGGAGACGAGAGAGGGGGGGTCGTCGAATCAGGTAGAGGGGGGTAGTCAAGGTAGTCAAGAATGTTGTGAGGAAGGGTTTTGGTGGGGATAGGGTGGTGGAAAGATATTGGAGTACAGGAAATTGTTCATTGCATGCCTCTGTAGCCATATTCTATTTCTGTTGAAGAATCTCCCTAAGCAGCTGTTGACTGTTCCAACCAAGGATCAGAGTGTTTTTTTGTTGTTGTTAATGAAAGCACAATTACGATGATAAATGTTGTCAATGCGTTCTAAATTTTGGCAACCGATATTATACCCACTCTGGTATCAGAGGGAATAATTATAAACTGTTACTATATTCTTCTTCTTCTTTTCTTCTGCTGCTGCTGCGTGCTGCTGCTGCTGATGATGAATACATGCAGTTGTAACATTTAATGTCAACATTGTTTTCTTTTCTGCCTCATGTGGCAAAGGTAGTAATGAAAATATTGACAATATCTGTTCAGTGGTTTACTTTGTAAAACTAACACGGATAACCAAATCAAATGTCAGAAGTCAATGTCACATCCATACAAGTCAAATGTCAAAAGTCAAGTTCACACCCATGCCCATTGAGGTGAGAATAAAAACAGCAAGAATGAAATGGGATTGGCCAAGCTTGAATTGCACCACAATTATTCATGTTCATATCCTTACCTATTGGACCTTTCATATAAAACAAATGCATGATGAAATGGAGAATATGGGAGCAGTAAAGAAAAATGGAAGATCCTATCGGGGCAAAGGTTGTGTTTACAGATTCCACTAGCCTCAATGTGAGAATGAGGCCTACTCTTTGGTGCCGTAAAGAAAAGGGACGAGCTATCGGGACAAAGGTTGTGTACACAGATTCCACTAGCCTCAATGTGACAATGAGGCCTACTCTTTGTGCCGTAAAGAAAAGGGAAGAGCCTATCGGGGACAAAGGTGGTTGTGTACACAGATTCCAATAGCCTCAATGTGAGAATGAGGCCTACTCTTTGTCACAGTACGTGTACGTTTAGGGTCCAGATGAGAACAAAGTTTCAGTGACAATTACAGTTAGGGATGGCATGGCAGACACGCTTAAAGGCATGACAAAGACTGTATTCTGTAGCCAATCGTGATCATCAACAGTACAGTGACTGACCACGGCTAGAAAATGTAAAAAAAATCAAGTCAACGTAAGACATCGTTCGCATAGTTTCTTAATGTAGATACATAATTACGGTGATTGCTTCATTGTGGTTTTTATTATAATTTTTGGTTTATCATTATCACAATTGGTATTGTTATTGTAAAACAGGTAGGATATAGTTGTTAACGCCACTTTCTGAATATTCGTTGACATTGTATTGCTGTGTCCATCTTCTTGTTGACTGGTATCTAGAGACTAAAATATCTGCTTTTTTCGTCATGTTAGTGCGTATTTGTGCACATTGAAGGAACCGATCATGTATCAAAATATAGTTATATTATTGTTCTGCGTTGATCTTGTTTACTATTGTATTTGTTTAGATTTTTTTGTGTACTTCTTTATGTGAATGCATTTATTTCATATTATTTGGTAAGGTTTGAGACGTTACAGGAGACTGGATTTGTCGAAGATGTGCTCTGTCTGTTAAACTTTGCCGTTGACGTTGTATCAAATTGCTTATTGGGTGAATCCTTGCTAGATACCAAATGATTAAATAAACACAATCAACTAATACGTAAAGTGTAAGTGGAGTGGACAGAAATACGATGGGAGAGGGGAATTTTGTGTTACAAATGGCTTGTTGTCGAATAGATGCTTTTCTTTGTTATTGTAATAAACGTGTTCAGCCAGTTTGTGCAGAAACGCTGGTGTTCAAGTGAGCAAGTGTTTTTCATTACATCACATCCGTAATATGAAACGGTGATATAAAAATGCATTAATATCATTACCAAAGTTCTGATAATTGGTGGTGTTCGTTGAAAGTATCTTTAAGATTCACGTCCGTTAATTGTGCCTTGAAGGTAAGTTAATGTCTTGATAAAGTTATGCACCGGCGCCTAGTTACACCTTTTATTGTTCTTGACTGGAAATCTGAAACACACACGGAAACATCTCCTGTACGCTCACACGAAATTTCGTCCCAAAGAAATAGTAAATAAAGAAATTGAAGGAAGAGTTTATATACGCACAGAGCTGTTGAACATTAACTAGGAGATGATAAGTATTCTGGTACTTTCCACTGAAGCTAAGGTCAGGGATAAACGGCACTAATGAACGATAGGCCAATGTCGGGACTGTGCAGGTCAAGAAGAGCACGTTGGTTCCATCAAACATACGTGTCAAGGCCACGTCTTTAATCCCACTGTCAACGTTGGCTGAAGACGACTTCTGGCGCCATTGTGTTCATCTGATGTAATTTCATCACTGTCATTACAGTGGACACAGACACCACCACCACGAAAATTGCTGGAAGAAGAATTCCAAAAAAGAATTCCGTCGAATGCGCCAACAACATCTTTGTTATTCAGATAAAACTCACTTGCATAGTTTGTGTCGATTGAGCGCTCCGTTGAGGGTTGTACATACACACAATCTTCCACCCGGTTGCTACCAGGTAATGTATGCCAAAGATGACCACATGAGCAGCTGCAATTATAATGGCAGTGGTTCTTGTTCGTAGCATTCTCTGAGCTTTGAATGGACTGACAACACACACACAACGTTCGATCGCAATTACAGTGGACATGAAACCAGAAATATAAACAAAGCCAGCCAAAGAATGAACCATGTTGTTCACAATATACTTTGTCACAAGAAAAATGAAAGAAGTGTTCGTGATTGATGCGTAAATGCTGTCCAGATGCAAATGGAAGTGAAATGCTATGACAATTGCATCTGATATTGACAAGCAGACCAAACACAAATTGATCCTTTCTTTAATGCCATGCTTCCAAAAGACAATCATATTAACCAAATTTAAGGGAACACAGGTGATGAACAAGGGAACCAACATATACACGTTAACAATTTCTACAAACAGTTGTTGAGCCGCATAGGAGACGGGTCTTCAGGCTGATTCCATGGAGTAAAATTTGACAAAGGAGAAAGCAGACATCCTTCCGGAATTGTCTTTAATTCGGTTTTGTTCATTACATTAGAATTTTCAGTCATGTTTTGTAATTTACTTTGTTTTCAGTCGAAGATCTGGTTCAAATTTCACTGCACAATTGAAAGCGACAGAACTGTCTGCAGAAGAAATGTTCACCACCATTCAAAAATATCCGATGTCAGTATCAGTAGGCAGTATTTGAATACTGCTGGCAGTTCCCTCGGTAGTAGCAGCGGCAGCAGGCACTGTAATATACTATTCAGAGCAATCACAGTGTACAACGCAACTTGATTTAAAGTAGGAAATAAAAGTGCAGCTTCATAAGGTTTATACCAGAAAATGTACTTTCATGAATGGAGAAAACAAGTAAGAAAGCTCAGCCAGAACAATAGGAAATAACATATAACTAATTCTAAAAATAACTTGTCTTGTCAAGTTGGATGGGAAAACAGGTCATCTACTAGTTAAGGAAACAACCATGCATTAACAAAAACGGAAAGATAAAAAAAAATAAATAGCTAGTAATTACATTATGCAGAACATATTATGACATTCTAGTTATAAACGATATTCTGGTGATATGAACTTTTCAATGACATATTTACATTATAATGTTTGCAATAACATTCAGAACAAATGTAGAAATCAGATGCCACCCACTCTTAGTATGCGGACTGGAAGGCAAAACAACTCTTGTGATTACAATCATTTGAATGAAACAGATATGTTCTTGCTTTGGAAATGAGGACTCATGAAAACAGATGAAATAGTTGACAAACCCGTTGTGTTTGGTAGATAGTTGACCTATTACTGGACATAAGGAAAATCCTTTTTGCGCAGCAATTCTAAAGAGACAATCACATGAAAACATGTAAAGAATCTGAGTAAGACAGCTGTGAAGATTGATGACAACATGTGTATGGATACTCGGTTTAGTTATCTACATGCAGCCAGGCGTCGTTAAAATGTGCGCATGTTTCTGGGTGACCCTTAGCAGACGAAATGTTTTGTTTTGAGAGTTACCCACCTCTTACCTCCCTTAATGATGAATTTGGATTATTTCTTGTAAACTCCTTAAAATACGAATGCCTCAGAATCCAAATGAATGTACATACATTACTGAAGTCACAAAAATTAATGAAGTTCATTCGTTGTAATTGTCTTGGACTGAAAAGCCTATATTTTCTCTAAAACTGATATTTTGTACAATTAATTTTGGCGCCATTTTTAATCCTCCACTGCCTAAACCTTGTATATTTCTTAAATTCACAAAAGTATGAGGAAGACTATATAATCCCAAAACGTACATTGAAAGTTAAGTTCGCGAGCACTCATTTTGTATAGCGCATGCCTAGGATATTCTTCGCAAAGCTTGCGACTGTACAAAATGACTGACGGTGCCGATCTCTCTTTTAACAGTCGTGTTCTTCGTTCCACTCTTTTTCATTATCGGGGTTTTGCGCTAACTTGTCATTCTATGAAATTTAGACTTCCCGATTGAAATCTTGTTGATAACTCCACTTCTGTGATAAACATAACTGAAAAGGCATGAAAATTATCATCCGGTAGTCCGTTTTAAACAGAGTATCTTTTCATCCAAACTCGTATCCAAAGCTCATGTCGTTAGCAACGCGAGGAGGAAAGCTAGCTGTGTTTTTGACATCAATGTTCAAAAATAAAGTTCTCCACTCAGACACATTCTTGGATAATTAAATTTGTGTGTGTGGAAAGAGTAAAATACCTGCTATTCATTAATAATAAAATTATTTCATGTTGTTTGGTATTCCTATTATCGTAATAGAGAGAAAAAAAATAACCGACACAAAACTCGTTACAAGTGGGTTCATTCTCCAACTTTAATCACCAATATTTCAATACAGGAACAAAGTCATCAAATGTGACATGCTCTATTTTATTCCATGGGTTTTGATGTCTCCATCAATAATCAGTACCTTTGAATATTTTGAACGGATGGCAAGCGAGGCAACACGGAAGCTGCGATAGATAGCACAAATTCCTGTTAGTTGCCGCCTCACCAGACCCATTTTGTGTTGCGGCAACGTGTTTTTGGCTGTGCAGTCCACTTTTCTGCTATATGCTTTAGGCGATGTGAGAGAGTGTGAGTGTTCCTGGCTTTGGAAGCGAAATAGAAAGGGGCACACACACACACACACACACACACACACACACACACACACACACACACACACACTTACACACGCACACACACACACACACACACACACACACTCTCTCTCTCTCTCTCTCTCTCCCCCTCACACACACACACACACACACACACACACACACACACACACACACACACACACACACACGCGCGCACGCACGCACGCACGCTCGCACGCACGCACGCACGCGCGAACCAGAAAACAAGAAGATACTTGGCTAAGACCAACCTCAACAGCAAACACAGAAGAAGATCAGAAACAACAAGCACAGTAGCAACACTCGTAGTAATTTGTTATGTATACCCCTCATGCTGTTACTGTTGCTGCCTCTGTAACTGCTGCTGCTGCTGCTATTGTACTACTACTGCTACTACTACTACTACTACTACTACTACTACTACTACTGTTACCAGTTTGAGGCAACCACCGGTTCATACGCAGTACTACCGTAGTTGCAACACACGCGACGTTGAGGGCTCCTTTTTCTAAATTTATCATGAGAAAAAAAAAATCCATTTCACTTTGATGCTGATTGTACTTTTAGGTCATGGTTTTGTTACCAGGGATGGCCTATTTTTTTTCAAACTAAAGCAATAAATTGTCTCTTCTTAACGTTGCATGGCTGCTTACTAAATACCAGTGGATAATTTTTCTGACGACATTACTGTCCAGTAGCACATAAAACATTTTTATCTGAACAGGGATAATGGGCTAGTAACGCCGGGCATTATATGCGATGGCAAAGAGGAACCTTGACATTCGACCATGAATGCATGGTGTAAAGGCCTATGCTGTACGTCTACTTATTTCCATCACTATAACAATTCCAGGCAGGATTCTCTGGGTCTTTTGGTGAAGACACGCACACCGGTTCATAATACATGTCTTGACTGTCTAGTGATGCAGGACAGTTCTTCGAATGGACAGATGCTTTTTTTTCTTTTGACTCAGTTCTGTAGTCAATAGCATTTTTTTTTCTGATCCGAAAGTGTGTCATCAGCGAGCTGACTAATGTTAAAGATAACGCCAGTGTTGTAACGCCTTGAAGGTAAACTTTACGGGCAAATACATAAATAACCACAGTCAAAGAAGGGGCCCTGATAGAACCCCCGTATTATTCAGATATCTACGACGTGTTCCACTGTTCTTGAAGTACACATTTTGGCAGACCTTCGGGCGATACAACAACCTACGATATCCCCACAATAAATTCTGTGAGATGTCAGCTTTATAAATCATATTGACTTAGTTGAACGCCTTCTCTGTATCTATTCAAGCAAAGACAAAAGCAAACATTTTTTTTCTTATTTTCCTTTTTTCTTTAGTTTGTGGGGCCTCCCACCTCCAAATTTTTTCCACATTATATTTGTTTCCTTTTTCCTTTCTTTCTTTCTTTTTATTTCTTTTTCCTTTTAAATTTTTTTCTGTCTTTCTTGTCTTTTGAGTGGGGCCTCCATCCTCTTTTTTCCCCACTGTTCACTTTTTCCTTCAAAGCCTCACGCACCATGCATAGTCAGCGTCTTTCATTACCTTCGGACATCAGCTTGCTTTTTAGGGTTTTTTCGCCTTTGATACAAGGCTTCTCGGTTAATTTATGTTCTAATGCTTAGTGCGCTGTCACTTTCGCTCTGTAGCAATTACCACTCACACCGAAAAGAACAAATACAAATAGGAACATAGACTACAGCATTATAATGTGAAAAACAAAAAACAAAACAACAACAAAAAAAAAAACCCACAGAGAGAGAGGGAGAAGGTAGCGACAGGATAGAGAAGGGGGGATTCACAGCCTTTCTAGCATACATATCACAACGGCTACGGCAGCGGTAACTGTTTCTGTATACACATGCAAAGAAATGAGTTCTGTAGCTGATAGTATGTTTCCAGTCTACTTCAAGGAGAGGTAATGTTTTTCAATGTTTAACTCTTTTTCAAAAACATGTTGTGGAGAGAAGATAGAATTGGTTTTTCTTTAAAATGCTTATATACATCTTAGCTATACAGTCTTAGCTACATACATCACAGCTATAAGAATATTAACGAGGACAGCCAGATTCCTGGCCGACATGCTGGCTCCGCTGGTAGGCAGAACACACCACCACATCACGGACAGTGCTAGTAGGCAGAACACACCACCACATGAAGAACAGTGCAGACCTGGTCTCCAAACTCAGCGAGTCCAAGTTGGGACCAGACGAGCATCTTGTGTCCTTTGATGTGACAGCCCTCTTCGCTCGTATGCCTGTGGAAGAAAGCGTGGAGATCATCAGACACATACTGCGCTGGGGTCAGACAGCACCCTTCCACAGAGAAACCCCTCGCACCAGACCGAGTACATGAGCTCCTCACGTGCTGCATCAACAATTACATACTTCACTCACGAAGGGGAGTTCTATCAATAAACACAGGGTGCCACCATGGGGTCGCCAGTGAGCCCGATCGTCGCCAACCTCTTCATGGAGGACTCTGAGCAGAAGGCGTTGTCCTCCTTCCATTGCCTCCCCCCCGCCCCACCACCCCCCGTTACTGGGAACACTACATGGATGGCACTATGGCTCTGCTGAAGAAGAAAGAGGTGGAGGATTTCTCAAGCCATCTGAACAACCAGCACCCTGCCATCAAATTTACCCGTAATGTAGAGGAAAACGGCAGTATCGCCATGTTGGACACCCAAATCACCAGAGAGGGTGACTCCCTATCCTTCAACGTGTACCGAAAGCCTACACACAGAGATCAGTACCTCCAGTTTGACAGCCATCAACCATTAGAACACAAACTAGGGGTGATCAGGACTCTTCGTCACCGAGCCAGCACCATCTGTTCCACACAGACGAACCGCGAGGAGGAACTCCACCACCTCCAGAAGAAGTGCTCAGCGTCTCAGGGTACCCTAAGTGGGCCTGGGACACTTAAGAGAGCAAGATCTCTCCTCACCCCTCTACCAACAACCCGAAGCCCTGCCTTAGACAAGTCACCATCCACTATGTCTGAGGTGTCACAGAAGCCCTTTCACGTAAGATCAGGAAAACGGTGTAGGGGTACATGCCAAGCCATACAACACCATCAGGAGTTAGCTTGTGGCCCCCGAAAGACAAAAAAAAAAAACAAACTGGATCAGTCAGGGGCAATCTACATAATCTAGCGTGGTGAATGTCATCAGTCGTATGTGAGTGAAACAGAAAGAAAACTGAGGTTCCGTGTCAAAGAAGACAAGAGGGACTCCTCCCTGATAGGGGAACACATGATCAGCAGCGGACATGTGTTCTCCAGCGACAACATCAGCATCCTGGACCGGGAGGCCAGATGGTTCCAGAGAGGGGTGAAGGAGGCCATCTACATCGCGGCCCCCACACCAACCCTCAACCGGGACCGGGGGGAGACACATCCTGCCATCGTTCTACAACTCCCTAGTTCGGTCGCATGACATGAGCTCGACTCACGGACGTGCGCGCCGAACACAGTTCACCCCGTCAGTCCAACAGTGCTGATGAAGGCTGCCGGAGGGTGGCTGAAAGCTCCGCTTTCGTCCGTCTATCTTGAGAATACAAGATTCAGACCAGATTTGTTTACCCCAAACAGTATGTACAAAATACTGATAGCTTTAGTCTTATATGTAAAATCCTCGATTAAAAACAACAACAACAAACTAACAACAAAAAAGAACATTTACACAGGTGGACAATCATAGTAAAATGCTCGATATAATAAAGTGTATCAGGATTATAAGAACACATCATTTTCTTTTACTGCATTTTACTTGGAAGAATATTAATTTTGTGGGATATAAATTATCCAAGATTGTCCAAAGCAGGGCTTTTAATCTGTTCTTTTTTCTATTGTATCATCTTTTGTTCTCGTTTACATTGATGCATGTTACCTGATGCCAAATTTTCTGAACCTAAATTACTTTTGCCGTCACATCCTAATTTCTTAACATCCTGTACTTTCGTATTAAAGCAATTCGCCTCGCATATCTGACTTCCTTTTTCTTTTTCACTGTTCTATATCCACTGTACCCATGTCTTGGGAATCGTGTTGATTAGAATGTTATGCTCTGATACCATATTTGTTCCATTGTGTGCGATCATGTTTTGCAATTCCTACAGTGTAAATAATCGGTTTTGACGAGAATGAATAATCTCTTTAATCGTTTCAATTCCTTTCGTTGCCAGGTTGGGAAGAACAGTGTTTTGTGTTGATAAGTGAGCGTTTGACTTTGGAGATAACTTCAGTTGATATGTTCTAGCGTGATTACAGATTTGTTCTCTAAATGTAAATGAATTACGAGGAACTCTTTCCAGAAATCATTGTCTATTTTGTCCAGTCCTTTGACATCTTTTCTTTTACAGTTGTAGAAAGTTCTATCACGCTTAGCAAGCTTTTCTAGATGCCATTTTGAAATAAGACACCAGTTTGGTTTTTCAATCGCTTCAGTTTTCCTGCTTATTGTAAACACAATCATTTTTGTACATCGAGCATGTTCAACATTTTTAGCCCCCACTCCCTCCCCCCCCCCTTCCCCTCCCCCCCCTCCCCTGCTGTCCGTAATCAGCTTCACTTACTTTACGTTTTACTTTTTCAAACGCTCTCCTATTGATTTTTTTTTAATAGAGAAATTTGTATAGGATTGTATTTATCTTAATCAATACACTATGTGGAAGACCTGCACATTATATTCAATATATAAAAACAGCTAATCTGAAAAAAATCTTTACAGCAAAAAAATTCACCTTGAATGCTCAGGTTGCGTTAACTTCATTCTTTGATGAGGGAATTCATTAATCTAATTCATGTGTCTAGTTGTCCTCAAAGTCTCTCTAGCCATTTTATTTGTTTCAAGACAAATGCCCAATATTTTCATTTACTGACCAGGTAAATGGAATGTTTTCGTGTCATTTTTGTTTTACCTATTCTTAAAATCTTGGTTTTTGTGCATGTAATCTAAGGCCAGATTTTTTTTCAAACTCAACAAGTATTTTCAAAGCTCTTAGCATGTCTGTTTTTTCAGAGAAAGCGTTGTGTCGTAAGCTGTTTGCTTTATTTTGATACATACTGGACTTGTTCAAGAGAGGGACTAATGCCCTCTACTGAACTGTTCCTATTTTTGATGGCGAGCAGCTCTACAGCCAGTACAATCGCGAGTGGGGGGGAAAAGGGCAGCCCTGTCTGATACCACACGAAATATGCAAAGGTTTAGAAATCCAGTCTCTGTGATTAATACTGCTTGAACTACCATTGTTAAGAATATAAAACCCACCTTTAAAAGTCATCAAAGAAGTCAAAAGCATCAAAAACAAAAATAACAAAAAATTAACAAACGTAACAAATTTTCTGGATATTGAATCGAAAGCTTTAGAGTAGTCCACAACTAGTAGATATCCGGGTTCACTGTGTTTATTCAAGTTGTTTGTAACATCATCTACTGACCTTATGATCGTAGCAATATTTCTACCTTTCAGATAGCCAACCTGATCGTTGTTAATTAACTTCCGAATATGTTTGCAAAGGCTTTCAGCTATTTCATAATCTGTATTAGTCAAGATTCGTGGTCTCCAGTTAGTTAACTGATCTTTTTCTAAATCTTTTCCTTTGTGTAATAAAGTAGTAATAATTACTGGTCTTTCGGTATGAAATAATTCACCTTTACGAAGAGATTCAATGAAGGAACTGTGATCAATTTGTCCAGTTCACCCCAGAAGAATATTCAGAATTCCACTGTGATTCCGTCGCACCCTAGTGCCGAACGACTACCTAGCTTTCTAACAGCTTTCGTTGTTTCCTCTTAGATAACCAGTCCTTTAAATAAGATAACATCGTTCTCTCCTAAACGTGGAAACACTTCTGACTCTATGAATTTATCAGTCTCCTCTACAGCATTTTTCTGCTGGCATTGTTTGACTACACAGGCTTTTTTGTTATATATAAAACAAAGCTTTTTCTGTAAAATATCTTTTTTGTGTTAATATTTCTCCTGTTTCTCTACACTACCTAGTGATGAATTTTTGTTTTTTTCGAACTTTTTTTTTAATTACAAAAATACTTCGTATTTCGTTCCCCCATTTTTGGTCCACTTGCCTTGGCGTCATTTAGTTGCTTGCTAATTCTATTTCTGGCTTGAAATGCATACGTGTGGCTTGCATCTCTTCGTTTGTAGGATCTTTAGTCAGCTTTTTTCAATTTCTGACATCTGTAGCTTTAACTCTAGAGAATCGGTTTCTCTTCGCATGATGATTATTTTTCCAAATTTGCTACAAACTTTTCTTATTTCAGCTTTCAGCATTTCCCATATTGATATTAGGCAAGTTGTCTTCACCTCAACGTTAAGCTGTTTGACCAACAAAGTATTCGTATTTACAAAATCATGGTTTTTTTTAAATAGCTATTGTTAAATTTCCAATAACCTAGTCCACACAAATAAACTGACTTGGTTCTG
>JADBJO010015891.1:0-27500 GCA_016801955.1 Conus betulinus | reverse complement strand
CATGACCAGGGTTCGACCCGTGGTCGTGTGCACTAAACTCCAGTTCACCCAGTCGCCACACCACCGCTGAAGAAGACGGACAGAGGTCTGTCGAAAGTTCCAAGTATGTACTATTCCCAGCTGAGTGACCTGTCTGAATCCGGTGGTCGTTATAACATTTTAATTGATGTGACTGACTTTATCCAACTGCATACATTCGTGATTAGTGCTTAAGGAGGGAGGGTGGAGAATGCGAGCGTTTTTACTTTTACAATCTGTACCCCCTGAAGAAGGCAATTACACCTGAAACTTTGGGAAATTTTAATCTTGTATGTTGGATTTTTATCCATTTTGACTGTGTCACAGAAAAGAAAGTGAGAGGTGCATGTGGAAATATATGTAGTCTGTCTCCTTGTGTGTTCAGAAGGCGTGTATGTTGTTTGTATTAACTTCACTTCCTCTCACTCACACCTTGCGACAACAGACCAGTCAGGTATGGAGGAGTTTGACACATTTAGTGCACAATGAGGATGAGGGGGCAAAGGACGACTTCCCTTATCTTACTAAGTAATAACATGCACTAGGGATGTCACCAGCAAATAGGTGAACAGATAAATCAGTCTCCCTCAAGCGCGGCACTAGGCAGATTCCATCCACCCGCTGGTTCAAAACAAATACATAAAACACTTCCTTTTCAGCAGAAGACTCATAAATAAAAAATGTAGAAGGGTAGTTATATATTTCTGCTGTCAAAGACACACAGGTATATTGCCAATCTTTCAGGTATATTGCTAATTTGACTAATAGGTCTCTCTCAATGACAGAACATCAATAGATTTCACAACTCTCACATGCCTTTACCCAACACATGCCACAAATCCAGATTCTTCGCACAATCAGAAATACATCCATTATCTCAAAGCATGTCATCATCATACATTACAAACGAGCTCCAGATTCATCCTGAAAAATAATGATTTCCTGAAACATAAAATAGTTATACAGGATAAATATAAGCTGATGACAAAAAAGCAACTTGCTAAGCAATCATTGACCAATTCTGGAAAGGCGCTGTCAGGGAAAAACCTGTACACACATACTAGAAAAGAAATATATATTCCGACCTTATTCCAGCCGTGAGGAGGGAAAGGAAGCGTGGCGGTAGTCTGTACCGCAGGAGACAACATACCACGATAAAAAGTCCAATCTCATGTGCTGTGCACAGAGGAGAAAGAAGGTCACTGAGTCAAAAGTAGCCCACGCCTGCGACTACGCACCAGGGGGGAAGATGAAAGAAACTGGCCCGGTGGTAACGCAGCTTTCAAACGAAGGAGGACCGCCGAACTGGGTCAGGCGACTGGGGAGAAATGTCGGCTGCTACCGCTCAGGGAAGTGGGAGGCAGCTCAGGGACAGCCCGCAGCGCTCACCAGGGTGGATCCTCGTACGGTCAAGGTATTACATCATAGCGGCACCGTGATACAATAATCCCTTCCAGGGGGGATTAAAGGTCAATCAAGGCTCTGGGCAGCGAGCGACAGGAACGTCTGACGGCGGCAGTGGTCGGGGCTCGTCTGTTCGAGACTGAGAAGAGTTCACTGACCGAACAAAACAATAAGGGAGGTAATCCTAGTCCCTTACGTAATTATACAAGCGGCCAATGCGCTGATCGTGCCTGTGACAGACTACTTGGCATTTTGACTGCTTCACACACACACACACACACGTTTGGTTCATCTTCTCTTTGGGTGACCTTTTCCACCCTGTTGTGAGAAAAATGATATTCATTGCTTAGCCATAAATGGTAATATAAACGACGGTCTTAATCTGATGCCATACCAGTGTTCACCTATGTGATCACGTTCGTTGAAAGCATTTTGGACAATGCTGTCCCCCAGTTCTGTCTTTAAAGGTGTACCACTTATCAGATCATTTGGTCATATTATATATCTATGTTCATCAATACTTTTCTCTTGTTTTCTTTTTTTTTTATTTCTTTTTTTTTTTTATCTGAAACACAAAAAATAGTCTGTACACTCACATGAAACCTGGTTCCAAACAGATTTGTAGCACATTTTAAACAAAGGATCTATGTCAGAACTCAGCCTTTGCACATTTAACGAGACATGCCAGGTGCGTTAATGTTTTCTAGCGAGGCTAAAATCAACGATGAGGGGAAGTAAATTACGATAGATAAATTCAGGACGGCGCCCAATAAGAATAGACATTTGTGGTGCAATACGTATTCGGGTCAAGGCCACGTATTTGATCCCATCTGCGCCATAATGATCAGCTGAAGATGACGTTTTACACCACACGTTCATCGGACATGGTTTGATCAGTTATTACAATGAACACAGACACTCCTGTAACATTCAGGTAGCACAAGTCCGAGAAAAAAAAGTCTGTTTAAGGCATTGATAAGAGCTTTGGTATTACAAACTAAATCCCTCAATTCATTTAAAAGACGCCGTCTCTGTCCTGTCCGTCTGTCTGCCGGTCCGTCTGTCTGCCTAATGCTCTCTCTCTCTCTCTCTCTCTCTCTCTCTCTCTCCTCTCTCTCTCTCTCTCTCTCTCTCTTTGTTGTCTCTCTCTTTCTGTGTGAGTGTGTGTGTGTGTGTGTGTGTGTGTGTGTGTGTGTGTGTGTTTTGTTGTTGTTGTTGTTGTTGTTGCTTTGGGGGGTGGGAGTGGAGGCGGCTGGATATGGAAGGTGGGGGTGGGGGGTGGATGGGTGTTGGGGTGGGTGGGTGATGGTGGTAGTGGTGGTGTGTGACGTGAAGACCGCTCACGCGCTGTGTGTAGGGGGAAAGAGAGGGAGACGAGCAATCGGGACCAATGATATCCTTTCAGGCGCGTGTATATACGGCATGGGTGCTACGCATAATGTTTGCTTTAGTATTGTGTCTTGGACAGGTAACTTCCATTATTAACATATTTGAGAGAGAGAGAGAGAGAGAGAGAGAGAGAGAGAGAGGGGGGGGGGGGGGGGGGAGGAGGAGGAGGAGGTGCGGGGTGTATGCGTAAAACAAAATTAATAACTGGGTAAGAGATTGGTTGGGAAAAAAAAAAAAAAAAAACCAAAACCCCCCCCCAAAAAACACTAGGTGTGGAAATTATTTGTCTTTTTCTTTCCGCTTTTTATTTTATTTCATTTTTTATTGGCAGAAGAAGAGGGACAGTTTGAAGCACCATACAATGAAGAGGTGATTTTGGCATTAGTGAAAAAAAAATAGTTTTTTTAAAAGAAAATAAATCCGCTACCACCTTAGGTGCTCCATTGATCCGAGAACTGATGCCACAAAAAAGAGCTTTGGTATTGACCAAAATATTAATTAGCATCCTTTGTGTAAACTGGGTGTCATTAAAAAAAAATACACACAATTTTCTACTTAGCTACTGTTAAATGATGCACCTCAAATGTGGTCACTTGTTACGCATTTGTAGAATTCATGGGTTTAAGTTAGACTGACTAAACACACGCATCGTTCGATGTCAAGACATTGGCCATAAAACGAGATACATGAAATGGCCAAAGGTGATTCACAAAGCTAAACTTCACACGACAAAGACTTGTTTTTGAGAGGCGTGTGTGTGTGACTGTTGCAAACGTTCTGTCCAACTGAAAAAGTTTACTGATATTGTCAATATGTTGTGATACTATCTCACGTTTATTAAAGATTTGTGTGAATTTATTCATGTCTCAGAAACATGGTAATTAAAAAATGGTTTGTGTAGAATCATATCAGTTACTGCTCTACCAGAGGTTTAACAGGCCAGAAAACATGCGTTGTGCTGTTATGCGAAACTTGGTACCAAAGACATAGTAAACAAAGAGAATTAAAGGAAGAGAGTTAATATAGGAGCAGAGCTGTTGAACATTTTATCAAGAGCTGATATGTATTGTAATACTTGCCACTGAGGCTGAGATCCGGGACAAATGGAAGCAGTGTACGGTAGAACAATGCAGGACTGTGCAGGCCAGGAACAGAACAGAATGTTGGTTCCAATCAGCATGCGTGTCAAGGCCACGTCTTTACTCCCACTGTCAACTTTCGCTGAAGACGACTTCTGGCGCCATTCGTTTATCTGACGTAATTTCATCACTGTTATTATAGTGGACACAGACACCCCCACCACAAAAAGTCCTGGCAGGAGAATTCCGAAGAGAATTCCGTCGAATGCATCGACAAGGTCTTTGTTACGTAAGTAAAATTCACCGGCATAGTAAGTGTCAACCGAAGTTCCAGTTTGAGGGTCGTACATACACACAACTTTCCATCTGGTTGCTATGACGTAATGCATCCCAAGATGACTACATAAGCAGCTGCAATTATAACAGCAGTGGTTCTAGTCCGTAGCATTTTCTGAGCTTTGAGTGGACTGACAACACACACACATCGTTCGATCGCAATTAAAGTGGACATGAAACCAGAAATATAAACAGAGCTAGCTAAAGAATGCACCATGTTGTTTACACTGTACTTGGATACAAACAGTTTGAAAGCTGTGTTCATGATTGTTGCATAAATTCTGTCCAGCTTCAGCTCAAAATGAACTGCGATGACAATAGCGTCCGACAATGACAGGAAGAACAAACACAAATTGATTCGTTTTTTTATTCCATGCTTCCAAAAGACAACCATGTTTACACAGTTTAAGGGAACACAGATGATGAACAATGGGGCTAGTACACCCACGTCGACAATTTCTCTGAACAGTTGTTGAGTTGTAAAGGAAACCGGTCTTCAGGTTGATTCCACGGAGTAAAATTTGACGATGGGAAAAGTTGACATCCTTCTGGAATTGTTCTATATTTACTTTTGTTCACGGCATCGGTTTCGTTAAACATGCTTTTAAAGTTTGCTTCGTTTCCCGTCAAAAGAATTGCTCATAACCAAAGAACGTCAGTGAAAGTGACTGATTTATCATACGAGGAAAAAGGTCGCTATCAAATGAAACCTTTGACTGTTAATGTTAACGTGACAGCCTCATCAAATTCAGCAATTGGAGCTGTAGTTCCTGTACTAACAGCTATATAATAATAATAAAAAAATAACTTTTTTTAATGGAAGAATCGTGTCCATTTACTATCTCTTTTCCGACAAAGGACAAAACATACAAAAGACAACTTACTTAAAGGAGAGCACAAAGATCTCTTTTTGATGTAACATGGCATACGAACCGCTTTCTAAGTCTGGGTGAAAATAACATTCTTGCAGTTAAGGAAACAACACTGACACAAATTAAATAAACAGTATGATTCCAAAAGAAATCACACCTTAATATGTCAAGTGCAAACAATATTCTGGGGATATTTGCATTTCACTTACATATCCACAACACTAAAACTGCGGAAATTACAACACAAAGTTAGGTATGGCACGGAAAGAACCAAAGCGGTTATTTCTATGTCAGTAATTAACCTCGAGCACAATACTTTTCTACATTGTAATGAAAACCTTGCGAGACAGATGACAGATTGGCGTGAGCTCTTTTGCTCGGTCAAAATTTCATACTTCCTTCGGGTGTAAATAAAACGCCATGTTGCTTGTGTATGCATTTGAGTCAGTTAAGTCAGTCATAAGGCAGACAATGCATTATATCCTCAAAACGAATCTGTCGAGACTGATGATAATGTGTGAAGTTATCAGTATTTGAGTACTATTTCAAAAATATTAATGAAGACAGCCATCATCCTGTTTGTGATGTTGTATACTTTGCTTCTCGATTTTTGTTTGATTAAATCGCAATCCAAATTCTTAGGCATTATCCATGGACCTTCATTTGGAAAAGACCGACTCAAATGAAATTTCACAAGCCCCAGTCTCGATGGAACACGAAGCAAAGCCTATCGCGGCAAATGTCACCCACCCATCTTCGAAGAGGCAGGTGTTCCCAACAGTCGTCACCAGCATTCCCAGAGTGGAGAAGAGAGGAACACTGGCAGACACCCAAAGGAAGGCCCTGCCATGGAGTACATCTGCAACCAGTACCCCCAGGAAGACTGGACCCATGTCTTTACAAATGGCTCCGCCACAGAAGCAACGAGGGATGGTGGAGCTGGAATCTTCCACTGATACAAAGACGGAGATGAAGAAATTGCAATCCCAACAGGAAAATACTCCACCAACTTCCGAGCTGAGCGAGAAGCCCTCTGTGAGGCAGCCACAACAGTCTCGCAGAACTCCACAAGAACAACAGGCCAGGTGGTGGTGTTCTCTGACGCTCTCTCCGTGCTCCAAGCCCTCAAGAATTCTGCTGCAAAGAACAGAATCATCTTACCTCAGCCCTTGTGTGCCAGAGTGGAGAAAGTGGTGATACAATGGGTACAAGCACACTGTGGCATCAGAGGCAACGAAAAAGCGGATATTCTGGCAAAAGACGGTTCACAGAAAGGAGCAGGCCAACAACCTGTTGTCATACGATGAAATCAAGACAATCATCAAGGCACAGCAAGGAATAAAGTGCCGCCTCCAGCACCCCAAACACAACCCAGAAGACAAATACCATTTGCTGGGACGACGGGAACAAGTCAAGATCTTCCACGTGAAGACTGGACACAATCGCCTGCTCCACCACAGGCACATAAAAGTTGCATTGGACAGAGTGGAGGGTGCCCTTGTGGTGAGGGACCAATGACAACCGACCACACCCTTCAAGACTGTATGACGCATGCAGCAGCATCCAGGAGAAAGTACTGGCCAACACCGACAGCAGTGGAAGCCAAGCTGTACGGCACCCTGGAGGAGCTGCGGTGGACGGCAGCCTTCATCGAGGACACAGGGCTGCTCATCTAATGGGAAGCGAACGAGGCAGAAGAAGAAGAAGAAAGCTATGAAATTTCTAATAAGTTGTGAAAGCTCTTCGAATTAACAGAGATGTTAGAGATCAGTTTTTTCATTATACCTAATCGTTTTTTTTTTTTAATCCAAACATTGTCGTCAGGAAGCTGGGTAGTAGTCTTAAAGACTGTGAGAATATTGCAATGTCTTCAAACTAAAGTTTCTGGGGAAAATATGAATGGGAAAGATGAAACTCAAACACCACGCTGCTCCACCAAGCACTTTTCTGTTAGATATACAGATTATGCTTTTATTCATAAAAAAAAAAAAAGATTTTTGTATTCCTGGTATCATTTGGACATCCACTTATGTAAATCTCTCACCCCCCTACACACTCACACATACGGGCATCTAAAACTTGATCAGTATAGAACACTACTCAATTAACTATACAAACTAACTCTAGTTCATATCAGAACTAGCGCTTAAGCGCTTCCCCGTCTCGACCCGGCGAGTTTGTCTGTCGTGTAGTGTTCCGATGTCCAGTTTTGCGTCTGTGGACGCAAATTGCATCACAACGCAATGCATCACGAGATTGTCAACCCAACATTGCTGTTTTTAGGACCCCAAGGATACTTGATATCAAATTTGGTGGCGATCGGCCTGAAACCGCGGCCGTGTATAATGTGCGAACAGACAGACAGACAAACTGAGCTTTATATGATAGATTTCAGATCTAATTCAAAGTTGTTATAGGTCTTTCTTAGCGTTCCCTTTCAGTTCATATTTCATGAACACGCAGTCATCAGTTCTGTTCAAGTCTCATATATATATGGCAGTCTAAATTATGGTCAACCTATTGTCAATCCGTGGCCCCCTCACCCTTCACTCCCATCTAAGTTTATGTTTCTTATTGATGAAATGTTTTATACTCAACGTTTTATTTTAAAGTTAAACATTTTTATTAAGGTGCCTGCTGCGTACGTTCGTGATTCGTGTTCAGGATCTTAGGGTGGAGAATGCGAGCGTTTTACTGCCACAGTCTGTTACCCCTGACGAAGGCGATTAAAAGCCGAAAATTTGGGATATCTTAATCTTGTTTGTTTGGATTTTTATCTACTTTGACTGTTTATATATATATATATATATATATATATATATATATATATATATATATATATATATATATATATATATATAGTTAGGCAGAATTATCTACCACTGCAGATATGAAGGCTTCTCACCCCCCCTGTTTCTACAATCTAGACATAAGAGCAAGCTTTGTTAATAATTCAATATATATATATATATATATATATATATATATATATATATATATATATATATATAATAAAATATAGGCACACCAGCCACACACCACACATCTTCATGTTTTAAAAGTTTTCGCCTTTTATTTAGGCTTCGTCAGTATCAGAACCTCTTGTTTCACATTGCACACTAGACTAGTGTGCAATGTGAAACAAGAGGTTCTGATACTGACGAAGCCTAAATAAATGTGGCTGGTGTGCCTGCTTTTATTCTTGTACTTGTTGACTGGCCAGTTTCTGGATCAGCAGTGCACCCACACATCATTGAGCGGTGTGCAGCGTATTCCAGGGTTTTACCTTCTATCTATCTATCTATCTATCTATCTAAAAACTTCGTTTATTGATCGATTTAATCTCTCACAGAACATTCCAATTTCTCTCTCTCTCTCTCTCTCTCTCTCTCTCTCTCTCTCTCTCTCTCTCTCTCTCTCTCTCTCTCTGGAAGGGGGGGGTTTCCACTTCCAGCATGCAGAGTGTCACCATCAACAGTAAGGTGTTCTGGGTTCAGAGTGAAATTGTGAGGTGTACACTTATCTTTTTTTGTGAAGCGTCATTGTGATAGCAACATTATACAGCGATGCCTCTTTCTTTTCCTGTTGTCTGAGGTGGGTATGTGTCGGTTTGTATTTGTGTTAGGTTTTGTACGAGGCAAAGCCGGTCACCATAGGTTCTCTCCTCTCTCAATTACATTGCGGACTTTCACTTTAACGTTGAGGTGATGTTGAACTGAACCCGGGACCTGCTCCTAGTCACTGCTCCTGGTAACAACAGGGTGAGAAACAGACTGAAGAATAACGGTACTTACACCCCCTCCCGTCAATCGTTTTAGCCAACGTCCGATCGATCAGACCAGTTTCACAAAACAATAATTTTGATGAACTGCAAGCAAGCGTACGTCATTTAAACGAATTTAGAAATGCGAATGTGCTGTGTTTTTTCTCTGAAACCTGGCTGAGCGAAGAAATAGCAGACGACGACATTTAGCTTTGGACGGATTTGGTGTGCCACTGAGAATGGACATTCACGCTCTGCAGGCCATGTCACCCGACGCACCGTGCTTTATCCTCGGAGATTTTAATGACTGTGACCTCAATTCAAGCCTGCCTTCTTTTAAACAGTATGTGTCATGTTTTACAAGAAAGGATAAAATACTTGATTTATGCTACTGTAATATACCATCTGCATACAAGTGTGTTCAGCTCCCCCCTGTTGGTCAGTCTGATCACAATGCCATTCATCTCTTGCCAGCTTACAGACACTAAAAAGCAAGTGCAGTGTTGGACACAAGAAAGTGTTGATGAATTACAGGCTTGTTTTGAATGTACAGATTGGAATTTGTTTTTGAATTCTAGTTTTGACATTAACGAAGCCACCGATGTTATTTCCAGCTACATTTCTTTCTGTGAACACATGATTGTACCTACTAAAAACTATCAAAATATTTCCCAACAACAAACCTTGGGTTACAAAATCTCTGAAAATAACTCTAAATGAGAAAAAAAAAAAGCTTTTCAATCAGGCAATAAAAGCGATCGTAAGGTTGTACAAAAGAAACTGCAAACGGAGATTGAAGAATCAAAGAGAGCTTACAAGAGAAAAGTTGAAAAACATGTCCAGAATGGAAATATGCGAGATGCATGGAAAGGAATAAAGGTTTTATCAGGTTCAGGTAAATGTTCAAACCAAAATAAAAGTATTAGTAACAAAAAACAGCAAAAGAACAGAAGCAATTTGCAGAAAAGCTGAACGATTTTTACTGTAGATTTGATGATAAAGATTTTAGTAAAGAATTAAAGGAAGTGAAGGAAGAAACTCCAAAGCAATGTTAAAAACGATGTTGATGGAAGTGATTCTGTTGTGATTGAGGAAAATGATGTTCAGTTGTTTTTTTTCAAACGTTTAAATGTGAGAAAGGCAATGGGCAATGGGCCTGATAATATCTGTGGAAAAAATTGTTGAAGGTGTGTGCTTCTCAGCTCTCCTATGTTTACAGTCGTTTGTTTACCTGGTCACTTAGAGAATGTATAATTCCTGTTTTATGGAAAAAAAATGCCACTGTATGTCCTGTTCCCAAAAAACGCAACCCAAGCTGTTTAAATGATTACCGACCAGTTGCCCTCACATCTGTTGCAATGAAATGTCTTGAAAGAATTGTCCTCAGTTATGTTTTAAAAGATACTACACAGTACCAAGACCCGTTTCAGTTCGCATACCAACAGAACAGATCAACAGATGATGCCACACTCACACTTCTCCATCATGCTTTTTCACACCTCGAAAAACCTGCCTCTTTTTGTACGCATTCTCTTTTTATTGATTTCTCATCAGCATTCAACACCATACAACCACATCTGATGGCAAAGAAACTCATTAACATAAATGTGGGTAACAAGCTCATTCTTTGGATAATTGATTTTCTTACACAGAGGACACAGTCTGTTCGATATCAAAGTGTTGTTTCGTCTTCCAGAGTCATTTCAACTGGCGCACCCCAGGGTACTGTTTTATCACCAGTGCTTTTTACTCTGTACACAAATGATTGTTCAGGAAGTGATTCAACTTTGTACATTAAATATTCAGATGACTCAGCACTTGTAGATCTTTCCAACTCTGATTCTGTTTACTTCAAGGAGGTTCAAAGATTTGTTGACTGGTGCGATCATAACTATCTTGATCTGAATGTAACAAAAACGAAAGAAATGTTGATTGATTTTAGAAAGAAATCCAAAAGCTGTACCACCACTTTTTATCAAAGGTGCTGAAGTAGAACGTGTTGAATCATACAAATATTTAGGAACTTTTATAGATAATAAGCTGAATTTTAAATCCCATGTTGAGTATGTCCACAAAAAATGTCAAACAGATTATATTGTCTTCGCAAGCTGCGATCATTTCATGTGAATACTGACATTCTTCGGACATTTTATTCATGCTTCTTGGAATCTGTTCTAACTTTCTCATTTATGTGTTGGTATGGTGGGGGTGGGTGACTGTGAAGAGCAGAAATGTGCTTGAGAAAGTGGTGAACGTGGGAGGAAAAAATCGTTGGGTGAGAGACAAAAAAAGTCTGAGTGCTATATATAGGTGCCGTGTTAGTTGTTGTAAAGCGAAGAAGATTACGTGTGACCAGACCCACGTCCTTGCAAATCAGTATGACCTTCTTCAGTCAGGACGAAGATATCGATCGGTTAAATGCAGAAGAAGTGTCAGATTTAAACAAAGTTTTATTCCCTTGATTTCTTGAACCGAGAAGATGTTTAATTGAAATCCAATTCCTCTATATGAATGTATGATGTCGTTCTAAGAGGAACAATGTTATATGTCATGGCATATCATGGAGAGATCGTGAAAGGAGACAGGATTGTGAGGGTCTTGTACACGATTTGTTAACTGGCAAATTAGAACTGCGAAGAGACATGCAGTTTGACAGGCTGCACAGGTTACACGGGAAACCGGACTCTCCCGATCATTGGTGGCTGCACTTTCTTTAAGGACAAGGAAGCCATCCTAAGTGTCAGGCATTGCTTAAGAGGTACTAAGGTATTTGTCAGTGATTTCTCCCAGCGAGTGAGGGAAATACGTAAAAAACTTGTCCCTCACCGGAAAAAAAAAAAAAAACAAAAACAAAGAAACAAACAAACAAAAAAAAAAAAAAACAAACAAAAAAAACCGTGTCAGTGATTTATTATCACCTACTTACTTTACTTACTTAGATGCTCCCGCGTCTTGTGGGGGGGGAAGTGAATAGTTGTTCTTGAGTGCGGACGTGCTACATATTCTCTCTCTGTTTTAAATCAGAATCGTAGTAAATCTTGACGTTGTTCAGTGCCTATGTTTGGCAGAGACTGCGGTGAAGTGTCATGCCTTCAGCAGCAACGGATTTCCGATGTGTGTGTGGTGTGTTTATGCCCGTTTACATCAATTTCATGACGAAAAGGGCCCAGGACAACTCGGCTATGCGCGTCGCCATTGTTAAACTTGGGCGGAGAGTGGACGGTGTCACCTTTGGACTGCTCCTCTCTTACCTGTTCTGGGGCAGTTTGCTTTTGCGCTGTGGGGACATTGAAAGCAATCCAGGACCCAACAATCCCCCAGGTAAGAGCAACACGAGGCAGTCACGGTTGACCAGTACAGCAGCAAGTCGCAGTGTCAGTCTGGAGAGGCTGAGCGAGTCCACCACTTCTGAAACTTGCCAGCCCCTGGATCTTACCCTGAGTGATGTTGTGACGACTATGAAAATCATTGGCGACCAGATGAACGCCCAAGTTGGATGATGTGAAGAAAGAACTTCGTGAGTTACGCGACGATCACTTGGCTCTGCAAAACGAACTGAAAGGACTGAAAGAGGAGATGAACGAGCTAAGAACGGAGAACCAGGAACTAAAAAAGACCAACAGCGACCTGTGGAGCAGACTGGCCGACTATGACAAGAAGATCGATGATCTGGAGGGGCGCTCCAAACGCAACAATCTCCTTTTCTACGGACTTCCTCGTTCGGAAAATGAGATCAATGCTCTTTGCGAAGGAATGCTCCGAGACCTGATCACCGACAAACTTGGCTTGACAGACGACGTGGAGTTTGACCGGGTGCATCGGCTTATGGGGAAGTCAGATTCTCCCATTATTGCTCGGTGCACCTTCTACAAACAGAAGGTGAACATTCTGAAAGCAAAACAGAAACTCCGGGGATCGAATGTTTTCGTCGGCGAAGACTTTTCAGAGGTGTGAGAGACGTTCGTAGAAGACTGACGCCACACCTAAAGAAAGCTCGGCAGGAAGGGAAAAGAGTGACAATGATATATGATCACCTATTAATCGACGGCAAAAAGTACTCTGTGGATAGTGCGGAGAGGTTGGTGGAATCCAAAAAGGAAGTTGGCCGGTCCCTGTGGAACGTTTCTGCCGCGGAGATTTTCAGCCGGGAATCGACGGCTGACGTGTCACCGGTGTCATCGCTTGGCGTAACTGTGAGTGGCACGAAGCCCGCACGTGCTTTTGTGAGTGACAACGTGAACTGTGACTCTTCGTGCTGTGTCTTGCCGTGTGCTGAACTGACCCGTGGAAGGGGGCGTATCCCAGTGGCAGAAGAACCCATAAAGTTTCCGAGTGATCGGTTAAATAATGACGTTTTTAGTTCTGGTGATGACAACAAAGGAAAACGCGCCGTATCGTTTCTGCACTGGAATGTTAATGGTTTGTTTTCAAAATTGAATGATAAAGATTTTGTTTCATATGTTTGCTCTTTTGATTTCGTATGTTTTGTGGAAACATTTCTTGAAGAATTTTATTCTAATGTATTTTCTGGATTTTCAACATTTTGTATACCTGCTGTAAAATTCACGAAACAAGGGAGACGATCTGGAGGTACAGTATGTCTAATTAGAAATGACTTTTTACAGTATGTCGAACAAATTCCTATGAAATCTCGACTCTGCTGTGCATTTCTTATTAAAAAAGCAGTTGTTCAGGATAGATAAAGATGTTCTGTATATCTGTTCTTATGTTCCTCCCGAGGGTTCGCCATATTATGTTCATTTTGATAGTGAAAATGGTATAGCTCAGTTGGAGGATTACATAACAGACTGTATACTGACTTACCATGATGCATATGTATTGTTGTGTGGAGATATGAACAGCAGGACTTCTAATGTTTCACATGTTTGTCAGAGAATTAATGATGGCAATATTCTGAGTTTGCAACGTGCAAGTCATTGAATAATTATGGTAAATTGTTATTAAATATGTGTGTACTGCTGTAGATTTGTGTATGCTTAATGATCTGTGTAATGGCGATCTTGAAGGTTGCTACACATACGTGTCAGATAGTGGCTGCAGTGTTATTGATTATTTTTTGTCTTGTGAATTATTTGCGTGTTTTTGGGTGATTCGTGTGAGCTAAAAGTGTGTGCACGTACTGAGTCAGATCATATGCCTGTAGAACTCCATGTCAGTTGTGTAGATGATAACTCAAACGCTAAACTTAATGATAATAGTTTCATATTGGAAAATGTTGTATGGAATGATGATTATAGTAGTGTATTCTGTAATAATTTGTCACGAATAGACTTTCAGGTAAAAATGGCACATGCACTCAGTTTGATTGATCTTGATGTTAACGAAGCACTGAGTTACTTTAACATGTGTATAAAGGAAGCTGCTGTCTGTATGAAAATTCAAGTAAGGCATAAAGGAAGTAATCAGTCCCAAGACTGGTTTGTTTCAGAGTGTGGGTTATTGTAAAAAACAGGTTCGTAGATTGTTGAATAAATTTGTGCGTCACATGATGATGGAGACCGTCACGAGTATCGCAAGGCAGGACGTGAGTATAAGCATTTACAGAAGAGAAAGAGGAAACAATTTAATGATAGACTAATTGCAGAATTACTGTCTTCTGTGAATAGTCAGAAACAGTTTTGGGGACACAGTGAAAAGGATATCTTTGAAACAAAATCAGCCTTCAAATAACATAAGTATAGGCACTTGGTTGAACATTTCAAAACACTGCTGGCAAAAGATACTAATACTGATAATATGTTATAGTGTAAAGATCATGAAGAACTGGTGAACGATAATTTGAATCGCCCAATCGCTAAAGAAGAAGTTTTGTTTGCCATTAGGAAAATTAAACAACGCAAGGCTGCAGGACCAGATGGTATAATTGGAGAATTTATAAAATATGGTTGTAAATCTTGACAAGGGAATATATCCTGAGAATTGGGCAGAATACATTATTATACCCCTCTATAAGAAAGGAAATGTAAACAATCCCAATAATTACCGAGGCATTTCACTTTGTGATGATGCTACTAGTAAGCTCTACAGCACGATCATTAAATGGGTAGAAGAAATAATAATCTCACGGGAGAATATCAAGCTGGATTCAAACGTAATTACTCTACTATAGACCATATGTTTACTCTGATGACTTTTATTCAGAAACCGTTTTCTTTCAATCGTAAATTGTACGTTGCCTTTATTGATTTTGAAAAAAGCTTTCGATTCTATTATCGGAAGTATTTTGTGGCCTGTTTTTGTTGAAAAATGGTATGGTATCCATGGAAAATTAATAAAATGTTTGATATAAGTACGTTATAAGTATGTATAATTGTGTGTAAAATCTAGAGTGAGTGAGAAGTGGCGGTAAATTGTCACATTACATTATGTGCACTAGCGGTCTTAAACAAGGTGACGTGTGTAGTCCTATTCTATTTTCTTTATTCATTAACGAATTAACAGTTTAAAGTTATAGATAATGGGAGGCATGGAGCCCAGTTCACAGACGACTTTTTAGAATTGTTTATACTTCTTCTGGCAGATGATATTGTGTTTTGTTGTCTGAAACAGTTACTGGTTTACAAACACAATTGAATAATTTATGGCATGCTGCTTCTTCTCTACAACTGACAGTGAATATGCAGAAAAGCAATATAATTGTATTCAGGAAAGGTGGCTATTTAGGTGCAAGAGAACGTTGGAATTATAATGGAATACCTATGCCAGTCGTGAAGTGTCTACAAATATTTAGGAATTTATTTTTCAACCAAATTAAGTTTTAACTTTGCTTGTTAAAGATCTAGCAGGCAAAGCAAAACACCACGCTGCTTTGTGTATAATGAGGAAATTATCAAGTCTGGGAAATCAGTCATTTGAAAGTTATTTTGTAAAACTATTTGACTCCCAAATCCAAACCCATTGGTCCAATATGGTGCTGAAATCTGGGGTCTGGATAAAGCTGCAGTGAAGTTGTGAGAAAGTACATTTGTTCGCTTTAAAAAGAGATTTCTTGGGGGGACTTTCACTACAAACATCGTATCTAATGATTGGATTTATGGGGAAAATAACAGGTATCCATATATCTGAATTCTGCAGTTAGATGTATTCGTTGGTACTGGTTGAAACTGATAAAAATGAACGATTCTAGGTTACCAAAGAAAGCTATAAAACCATGTTGTGCGTAATCTGGATGTTAGGGGAGGGGAAAAAACCCAACTGGGTAACAAAGTTGAGAATTAAGTTATATGAAATTAGGCTTTGGATATGCCTGGTTTTAATCAGGGTGTAGGAGATGAACACCACCGACTTTTTATCCGAATGGTTCGTACAAGATTGGTTTGACAGTAGATGGCAACGGAAATGGAAATTCCCACATAAAATGATAGTGGTCTGTAGATTTGATTTGTATAGACAGTATAACTCCTTGCATCATATTCCGACTTATTTGTCAATGAAAATGGACACACACATCTGAAATTTATAATGACAAGAGATTTAGACTGGGAATATCAGATGATCTATCTTTGTTCATCATTTTCGTTATAGGCAACATTACAACTCTGATCTCATCTGTCCATTATGCAAAAATGCATATGAATATGAAGTTCATTTCCCCTGTATTACAGTGTACTGCCTTGAGTGGCCTTAGAGAGAGTGAGTTCATTCCGCCTAAATATTACTACAGACAACCATCTGTATTTAGGGTTACTTAGCTTAACTTTGGCCTGCACTACTAAAGAGGATGTTGTTAAAAATTAATCGCCTTGTACCTATACAAAGCCTTCAAACTACCGTAGCACCAATTTGTTCTTGAACATGTGTTGTTTTTCCGTTTTGATCAATATGATTTACAATGTCATTTTTGTCAATGTGTAATCCATCCCATCATAAGGGCGGTTGTGGCCTATCCTTATGATGATTAATCATCCGTATCGTATCCGTATCCCGCGTCTTGTGACGCATGAGGCAACCAAGGCGCTCCCCACTGAGCCACAGTCCACAGCAGTTTGCTAGTGTCACTCCATCCTCTGTCTGGTTTGCAGGTTCTGAAGAGGGTAATATCAAGACATGGACCCAGCCAGTGGAGGGCGCCGCGTCTGCAGACGATGGTTGACACGGGAGCTAACTAGGTTTGGATCTCTCCCTGACGTCTCCATTTGGTATAAAAGTCTGACCATTTGATGCCCAAGATCTTACGTAGGCAACTTACTATCAAAAGCATCGACCCTTTCTTCTCCTGGGTGGTCTTCAGTTGTCAGGTTTTCACAGTCGTTTAAAACAGTATTGACATGACACTGGAGTTAGTTAAAATTTCAGTTTGATTCCAAGGGTAGAATTATTTGCTGTTCCATATTTTGTTCAGCTGATCGAATGCTGATGTTGCCTTCCCAATACGACACTTCCGTTCATGGTCGAGGTCATTGGCGTTGTTTGTTGATGGAGCTGCCTCTAGGTATGTGAAATTCTCTACTTCTTCTACTTCTGAAGGGGGGGAAAGTATGACCTTGACCAGGACAGTAATCTGAAAATTCTACCTAAAGATATGGCCGGTTACATAAATGCACAGCAATTTAATTCACCAAACTGTAAACTACAAAAAACCCTAAAGTACAGGGAAAGGAAAAAAAACAAGGAAACCAAAGACTCTTAATGACCCTTTTTTTCGTCCGTTTTAAAAGAGAAGGTAAGGATGACACATCACGTGCAGCTCGAGTTAGTTGACGTTAGGAGGAGTGACACAGCTGTGTCAACGCTCCCCATCAACTGTTCAGAAAAAACGCTCGTGCAATGTGCCATTGAACCCGAACACATTCAGATGTTTTTACGGGGGTTGACAACGTGTGTTTGAGAGACACACCGAATGTTATCAAGCACATCAAATTATAGAATAGATGAAGGTGTATTTCCTTCTGTTTTGATAAATGTATTTTTTGTCTAAATTGTTGTGCATAGTGAAAGAGTGGTTTGGAAACAATTCATCTTTTCCATTGAATACGTATTTATGTTGTCAAGGGGTTCGTACATATGATTGAAGGATGGGGGTGGGGGAAAACGCTTTTATCTCCTTTGATAAAAACAATGTCCTCCTATTCTTCAGGATATCGTTTTTATTTTAGACCGTGGAGGAATGGAATGAAAACAATAAGATGACATAATACATTCCTACTTTTACGTTTGTCACCCCCAACGGGCCCGCCTATTTCCTCGAAATTACAAACACGAAAATAAAAAAAAGAGTAATTAAAAAATGTGAACTGACCAATGTGTTTTCGCGTCATCACATCGAATGTGGGAGTTTTCCTTCGAAAACGTGTTCCTTTGTAATCATATCATAGCCTAAAATCTGAAAATGCTGCTCTGCCACCAATCATTGAATGAACAAGTCCTTCTTCCGACGTTTCCCTCGGGAAAACATGGTTTAAGAAAACGACACGACCCCCACAATGAGTTGTTTTCTTTTAGGGAAACAATACATTCTTGTCCCGTGACATCCTTAAGTTCGAAACGACTCAGACTACAAGCTCCTGCTACCCCATCAACAACCACGGTCACGTTAAATTCACAAAAATCGATAAAAAAACAACAATCCATACTTGTATACTGCACTTATATTCTACTCTCCATACCACAACACACCTAATCTGCTATCTTACCGCCATCTCCCACCCACCACTAAAACCACTCCCATCTCTACTCCTCTTATCCTAATTACTCTTCCTATCTCTCTACTCATCGATCCCCTCTGTGAATACATCTTTGTACATGCTGTTTTATCTGTCCGTCTGTACAGTCTCCTGTCTCTCCAACAGCGCAGCGCTTGCGCGCCGCGTTGCGTGATGTGTGTGTTGCCGTGTTGTGTGTGTGACTGTTTCGTGTGTGTGTGTGGTGTGTGTGTGTGTGTGTGTGTGTTGTAATGTGCTGTGTGTGTGTGCCGCGCCTGCCGCGTCTGCCGTGAGTGTGTGTCTGGTGGGGTAGGGGGGGGGGGGGGCTGGAGCGAAGAAAGAAGAAGTTGAAGAGCCGGTGGAGTGTGGTGTCTTTTATGTGTTTCTATGCGTGCGATGCATGTGTGCGGTAATGTGTGTGTGCTATTTGTGTGTGTGTGTGTGTGCAGGCATTTTTGCGTGTGTGTTTTTGCGAGCTGCGTGGGAGAGGGGGGAGACAGTGTGAAAGTATTAGTGTGTGTGTGTAGTCCAAGTGTGGTAACAAGAACTAATATAGGAGGTGTGAAATTGGTCAGTCATGGTGGAAATAGGGGGGGGGGGACAGTGGGGGAAATTGGAGGGAACTGCGTAGAGAGAAGCAGATGACGAGAGATCGAGATCCGAGACGAGAGTGGACATCGAGCAGCGGGCACGTGTGATGGACTCCCGGACCAGAACCGAGGGCTAGCACCAGGACGAGCGGAGTGCGTGACAGGGAGCACAACGCACAAAACCGAGCACAGGCACAGAACAACACTCCACAGAGAATCGATACTCTCGTTGCTCCAAGTGTGTTCCACGTTTGGACCACCTCAATAAGCGGTTGATTTTCAGTAGTGGGTCCGGGGGTGTGCTCGCACAGCATTGCTGTTATCCGAACTCACAGCCATCAAACTGTTGTGGGAATCACAGCAGGCACAGAAGGGACACACACCACAACCACACGACACACAACAATCACAGACACAAACCACCACACTCACAGCACAATATCTCTCCCCCCCACCTCACCCTCTCTAAGCCCACCACCACCCCAAGCCCTTCAATCAGGAAGGACTCCTAACCCTCTATCTCTGGCTTCCTTTCTGGGAACACAACACAAAGACACACACAGGGAGCACAATCACAACACAACAACACAACACATCGTACCAAACACAATACCGGAATTGGAACACACGGGGTGCGGGGAAAACACACACACCACGCGCGCGGACGAGCCACACACCGAACACACAACACAAACAGTCTCCTCCTCGTCTCTCTATCTATCACTCTAATCTCTCCTCCTCTCTATTCCCTATATATATAGGAATATATAATCCATATGACTATATATATACTGTAATCATGTCTTAGAACTCTGGAAATACACAATGTCTAAGTGATTGTAACTTTTTTGAAGGATACAATATGGCAACAGCCACCTGCTGTTTTTCATTTTGTCCCGAGATTTTGTGGTACCCCCCCCCCCCCCCCCCCGCGTTCTGAACTCTAATGCTTCCTCCTTGATGCGTTCTGTTGTATACTCAATGTTTTATTTTCATAGTTAAAAAACATCTTAATTGATGTGCCTTTATCCAGATGCAACATGCAAGCGTTTTTTAATTTTACAGTCTGTACCCGCTGAGACAAGGCATTGCCAGCCGAAATTTGGGTAAACTTTGAATCTTGTGAGTTGGATTTTATCCACTTTGACGTTTACACACACACACACACACACACACACACCACACACACACAACACACACACACCACACACACCACACACCCACACACACACACACACACAAACACACACACACAAACGTTTAGATAATTGGCAAACACATTTTATTGTTCGACAGTGATAAGCGGTAATGGTGCAGAAAAACGATACGCATTTGCACACAGCATGCACAAACACATGCAATTTACGTCATAATTTAGTCTTACATTTTTAAACAACTGTTTCCTGTTTGTATTCAGTTTACCAACAGAGTTTAAATCTTGCTTTATTAAGAAGTAAAAGTACTCGTACTCGTGTTTGAGTTTGGACCATATCCCGTATCCCTGTACTGATGTATATTTATACCTTGTACAACCTGGTAAGCTCATGGACACTATGCTTACTTGTTTCTGTTTGAATAAAATAAGGAAAGTTTTATTTCACATTCCCCTTCAGGTGGCATCGTTCTTCGCGCCGGCTCTGAAGGTTTATTCCTGTTTTTGACATGCACAGCGTCAACATCACAAATTTTACTTCGTCTGATGAAAGCGCCAGTTAGCCTCTTTTTAGGTCACAAGTCCCTGGAGACGGTCTATGCACCGAACAAATGTTGTCGATATTTGTGATGTTTTATTTCAAAAATCTTTCTGAGATCCTCTAAAGACATTTTATATTGATCAGTAGCCTCAAGGTTATCTAAAGACAACTGCAAGTACAGACATGAACAAAGAGACGGTAACAAGTCGCAAAAACAACGCTAACATTGGGATTCTGCTTTGGGACCCATAACCCAAAGCTGGAAGTTTTCAAGCAAATCCACCGAAAAACATCACCATTGTTCGAACACTATTGTGATACCTGAAGCCTTGAGCTCCAAAATGTCAATTTTACTCCTTCATGTAGTTCCTACTGGAGGGCGTGGAGACTGCCCCAGGGACTTGCCGAGAACAGCGATAGCATGGAAACAAAACAAGGCACGAAAATGACCGTCCTCAGACGTTAGCCGCAACAAGAACATACGCGGGGACCGAAAAACAAAGAATAAAAGCAAAAACGAAATGAAGTGCCCTCATAGAGCTACAGCGGCTTTGCCCACGTCTTGTCGCTCACAGTCACACACCACCACGGTCCCCAAACGACTTCGACCCACACCATCTGCAAATGAGTCAATAACGGCAGATCTGTTGTAGTCACAATCACCTGTCACACAACAAATGCGCTACCAAGCAGAATAAGCCACTCGTACTTTGTGACCGTGGTGTTTACACAATCTCAGAGCTTGCGCGACGAACGCTTGAAGCCACATAGGTCGTAAGGTCTGTCAGTACAGGAGGTCCTCTAGTGTACACCATAATTTACTTCCGCCACGCACGGCGTCTTCCCTTTACCAAAACAATCGACACGTGATATGGAAGCCATACATTCTGAACTCGCTCAGTCAACGACCACACCTCTAGTCAACCGCGCGCACGCAGTGTGTGTGTGGTGTGGTGGTGTGTGTGGTGTTTGTGTGTGTGGTGTGTGTGTGTGTGTTTTTGAGGGGAGAGAGATAGAGAGAGCCGTCTGATTCGCCGATTGGACCGACTTCTCTGGCACGTCTAGCACTCGAGAGATGGAGAGAGAGGCCGATGAGATGATGGAGAGAATGAAGGCGCTAGCGTGGCCCCGTTGAGGCTGACTAGCCCCAGGAGCGGATTGCGAGAAGATCCGCTGTTTAGAGGAGCGCACCCCGCGCACGCGCGTGACGGTCGTGCGGGTGTGTGTGGAGTGTGCTGTGTGTGTGTGTGTGGGCGTGCCGGTGTGTCGCTGAGACGATGATCGAGCGACCCGAGAGACAAGCCCCACCCTGAAGAAGGGATCGACCCGAAGGCCCTGAGAAGAGAGCGAGTCACAGACAGAGACCAGAGAGAGAGCAGCATTCGATGAGAGTGAGAGAAGAGGATCTCGACGCACCTGTACGACGGCCGGAGGAGATGACAGATAGGAGAGAGAGGGGCGATTTAAAACGAACAATGCGTCTATTCACCTATCAAGGTATTATCCTTTGTGACGCGATGCGTACTATGGACGAACGTGACAACCAGTATGTAGATTTTACACAACCTAGAAAAGACTTGATGTGGACGTCGCTCGCGTTGCACTAAGTCTAACGTCGACAATTGAATATGCCTTTGAACAGTGGGCATACTTACGGGTTTCTTCCTATTGCTTTCCATTCTGAGATGGGCGTAATTAGACTTACCAATTGAACCGTGATCCCTGGCAAGAACCTAATCGCCTGCTCATATTGCGCCCTTCTCAGACGACGAAAACCTGCTAGCAGCATAAACAAAATTGTGCTGAGATAAGACTTGTTCGGTTTCAAGTTGGAATGTAATGGGAGTGTATAAACAACAGTACCATTGAATGTGAAAATCATGAAATGTAGGGTTCGCTTTAACGCTCAATTGTACGCAAAGATTACAGATATAGAAATGATATGTATCAGTAAGGGAGAGGTACGGGTCGCGTCTCTTTTAGTGTCCCCATATGTGAGCTTTGAGCCCTTTACCTGGTGTTTGTTGTAAGGTCTTGCACTGAAACTGTGCCCTGTGTTTTTTTTTATTTCCATGAAACCTCTATGCCTGCACATTTCTTTCTTTACTTCTGGTGCCGCCGTCTGTTAGGATTTTAAAGCTAGTTCAGTTGAGGATCAGTAAAATAGGGAGTGAAGATGATCAATTCAGAATATGACATGAAAAAACTGTGCCCTTTGGGCTGTCATTTAGTGGCCCTTGGTTGTTTTACGGCTTGACCGAGGGTTTTAACAGATAACGAGAAATTTGCCACATCATGCTTGAGTTGCGCGTCGTTGATGTGGTTTTTCCGGTGCAACCTAAAACAACCACCAATGTCAATTTGTCAAACTTCTTTTCATCATTTGGTATCTGGTACAAGTCAAATTCCCCCGTTTTTCATAATGTTTTTGCCCCCGTTGGGTCCCCGGTAGCCCGAACACGGTGTTCGCCTTCACTGGTCTGAACAAATTCCCTATTAATTTGCTTATAACACTTCTACTTCATTCCTCCAAAATCTCATTCCGCACATAATGTTTGGAACATCCGTCCTGGACTTACACAATGTTTGATACATAATAAATGCTATCTCTATATTTGACATGGAAAAGAATGTCCCAATTCCTGCATGCAATTATCCTCTCACCTCTAACATTCACACAATACAACTAAATCGTACATTATAGCACTCGCTTGGCATGTTTTCCAAGCATTATCAATCTAGCCAGATCGATGTAATTTACAGTGGTATTGAAACCAATTAATCTACATATTTCAATAAGGTCATTGCCTCGAGGCTCGTATGACATCAATATGGGCTATTACGTGGCCTAATAACTATTATCATTCGTATTTTGGCTTGTTTGCAGCTATGGAAGGATGCCAGCTTGAATAGAGATTTAAATAAACTCGTATATCTAGTGGTCTCTCCTCAGAGGGCAGTACAGTGGTGTGTTCCGATATTCAAAGCTCTAATAGTTGTACTTTAAGGCCTAGTGTGCTGGGGCTTCCTCAAGTGGTGGGCGGTGAACGCACGGTCTACATTTCCAAAGTCCTTACGCGTGTACTCTGAGCAACGGAGTTTGAACGTGGAAATCAATTTTCCTTCACAATACATCTAAACTAGAATTCGTTCAAATACAATAAGGGTTTTGCTCCTATGAAGAGCAGACTGGTTGCTTTATTTACGGTGTCATTGCGCGCCCATGGGGTTAGCTTGAGTTTTTGTTGACACACCCCACCTCACTACCCCTCCCAGCTACGTTGTACCGCATGTATAACAACGGTCTCACAGCACTGCGTTAAACTCCTATTTTCGTCTTGCTGCAAGTACACTTTCTCTCGAAACAGTTATATTTTAAATTCACTTTCAACTCAAGAGAAAAGCTGGTATAGTGCATGCTGCTTAACTGTGTGAACCAATAAGTCATGTGTCGTCTGAATAACATAAAACATCCTCTGCTAGTAGTGACATCCGAGATATAAGTCAACATACAACCGGTAGTAGTGAGCTAGTATGGACGATGACAGAGTATGCAACGTAGTCGATTTAAAACATGCGCCACTGCTTAAACCATATCTCGACATTATGTCTACGGCAAATTCATTGATAAAAACACAATAACGGTGAAACCGGCACTCGAACATAGCACCTTTGCCATAACCCCCCAGGGCACACCGGCACATACATTTTACATCAATATTGTCACGGTCACTTACCTTGTCTTTAACCATTATCTATTCTCATATCTTTGTGAGCGATGGTTAGATTTAACCGATTCTACCATGTACAAACTATACCCAACTTAGAATTGGAACGAAGAACCTTTTTCCTTTTATAGCATTCAAAAGTTTTTGCGTACAAAGTCAACAAATACTGCAACCATTTTTTGTCGAAAGGGACCTGTTTTGAACAAGACCTAACGAATAACATATGTGATCATACCCTTAATACTCTTCATTGTGAACGCCTGCTGACATTCCCTGCAGGTAGTATTAAGTTTATCTTTCAATCCCACTCGTGTACACGATGGACTCATAACGGTAACTATACTTTTGCTAATTACGCATACGTCATAAAGAAATGCCCTTTAATTGCTGGGGGGGGTTGGTTGAACATCTGGGTGCCTTTTTTGGCACAGAGGAAGCACGAATGCTTTCTGGCCAAGCATCCAGGGAATCACACTCTTCTAAATCCAAGCGTTACGCAAAGTGGCCAAGAAATCTCACACGCAATCACCTATACCTTCTCAGTTACACGACTACTCCAGATTATTCCACAAGCGCCAGCAGCTGTTTTTCTTATTTTCATCTCTCGAATTGCTCAAGGAACTATCTTTTTACAATTGAATCGATCTGGATATGATAATACATACCATTAAGATCGATTCGCCTTTTCAGTTGTTGGAAACCACGTCATCCCACTAGCGATATCATTACTACTGTGTTTTCTGTTACACGTACAGAAATTTATTTACAGCTTCCTCTAAATTGGCTTTGATTTTTTTCCCCGAAGATAACAATCGTTTCACTACGACTTGGTGGGAGTAGTTTCTCTTGCGCTTATACTTAGTGACACAACCATGCAAAAGCTCAAGAAATCAAATCTGCTCAACGCGGTATCCTCGTTTTGGTCCCAGATTCCCCATAACAGTTGATGTTAACACAAGAAGATCACACGCGCCCACAGTTGCGACTGACTGGTCATGCCCGACCTACCAACGCATTTACTTTGCTTGCCAGAGGAGACATCGCCCTGAGTATGTGCCCGAAGTGTCATAACGCACCATAACGTTGCAAATGGCCAAGAGAGATAAAGAAACACCCTGTCAAACCCATTGCTGGCTTCCAAAAGTAAGAGAAAATGCAAACTACAATGAAACTCTGAACGCTCTCGTAATCAGAAAATGAAGTCTTAGTGCATATACCAAAGGCACCATAGTCCATGAATAACTAGGTAGATATATAATCACTTACAAAATGTCGTCGTTTTTACTGACATGTTTCAAAGGACGGGGAGCCAGCACCGACACCAGCGAGAACAGGACCCCGACAGTACCAGAAGTCAAGCGACCATGGCCCCTGTGGGGAATCAAGTCACGCAAAATTCAAGCAACCATGATAGAACTGGCGTCCTTTTCCTCACAGAAACGACATGACGCTGCATACTGGCTAACATTAGATGACTCGGTCATGTTGCAACAAACTCTGCATTCTTGGCTTGCCATAAGGATCCAAAAAGTGTTTATGCCTCTAGAAAGCAAAATGTACAATATGTCACCATATGTCAAAACCTCTAAGAGATTCAATTTGGTAAGTACAAGATGACACTTTAGACAAGCACTCAGTAGCTTTTACCCAAACCAAATGCAGAGTACAATGACCGTTACTGTTTCCAACACGTACACGGCCGTAATTCATTGCACAACACCCGGATCACTTAAGTTTCAAAAAAATACATACAAAAAGCCCCAAGCTGTAGTCAACACATTTGGATGTCAGTTTGATGAATTTCATGCTCAGCTTTGGGTTTGGCCGATGATGCCACTGACCAGCATGCTTGCAACCACACGCGACGTTGTCTTGATAGTTTCACCTGACCCTGCAACTTGAGGAAAGACGTATCGATTAATTACCACAGGAAACACAGGTGATACTGCTTTTCACTTTGATCTAAACTGTGAAGAAAAACCCACCGATTAATACAGACAGAAAATTGCAGCATTGAGTTACTTTGCTACTCCTAGAGAAAATATCTCTGAAATGCCCTGTCATAGCTTGGTGAAGTCACCCCCCATTGCACAAGCCAAGAGATCACAGGCAAACTGAAACTGACTTCCTACGACTGACCTGACAGATAGCTTTTCCGCATAACTTGTGTTTACTACCTACAATGGAACCCAGAACAAATGACTGATCATACTAACCAGGATGTGGAGCATCATTCACGCACACCAGACGCTGAAAGCAATCACTTAAGACTGATGATCCTTAAATAACGAACTAATACCCAACTGATGTCCTCCACCTCATTCTTGACATACAAAAGCCACGCGCACAATTCAAGTGGTAGACAAGAATTTTATGAACGCGACAAATGACCCCGTCCCTTCCTAACAAAAAAAAAAAAAAAAACAATTAACACAGAAACTTTAAGGAGCTTTAAAAGGACAGTCGCCAAAAACCAACAACAACAAAAAAACAAGACGCGATCTACCATAAGAAAGATTCAATCATGATGACATCCCCAACGCTATTCCAGATTTAGAATGTCACAACAAAAAGTTTATCCCTTCTGGGTGATCACAGCCAAATGAGACGGCTGTGGCTGACTTTCCATTCCTCCACTCCCCTGCAGACCTTACCTGGGCAATGATTAAAACCGCCCACTGCCCCATCAGATCACTTTTCATTCCCTCCCCTGCAGACCTTCTGGGGCAATGATTAAAAACCTCCACCTGCCCATCAAGATCACTTTCCATTCCCTCCCCTGCAGACCTTATGGGGTGCAATTGATAAAACCTCCCACTGCCATCAGATGCACTCCTTCCAATTCCCTCCACCTGCATACCTTATGGTGCAATGCCTAACCTCCACTGCCCATCAGATCACTTTCATTCCCTCCCGATCAGACCTTCTGGGCAATGTCAAACCTACACGGCCCAAAGATCAACTG
>JADBJO010015890.1:35000-37500 GCA_016801955.1 Conus betulinus | reverse complement strand
GAGAGAGAGAGAGAGAGAGAGAGAGAGAGAGAGAGAGAAGAGAGAGAGAGAGATTTCATTACCTTTTCTTTTACACTCAGAGCCTATACTTCTTTTCTCATGGTCATAGACAAAATCCGATGGGTCATAAACGTTTTTTCTTTGACCGTTAACTGCGATCAAGTTTGTACGTCTTCGTCGGCAAAAGGTAACATCTTACAGTCGCTTCCACTCAAATATTTCCAGTGTCTTGTACCTTTTTTCAGCACTTTTACGCCACAAATAGCGTTATAATTTTCTTATTTGATTACATCATTGTACGTTTAGAATTATCTTACATTTCACCTACACCCCCTCTCTTACTAGTGGTGGAAGGAGCAACTTTCCGGTACTAGTCATCAAAGAAATTTTTTATTTGTTCCGGGTATTGATAAAATACAGAAGAATGGCTCTGAGATAATTTTTCCTTAGGCTTGTACTCTTAATTAAAAGTACTTATAGCTCCGAGATACAGAATTGAAGAGAGAAGTTCAAACATTCAACATTCGATTGAACAACAGGGAACTGACACAAGTTAAGTGCACTTTCACACATCAACTTTTATTACTTATACATAGATAAGAAATGGCGTGACACTTCCATAGGCTGTGTTTCAGTTCTCATTGGACTACCACAATGAGGGGTCCTTCCTCACTCCTACTTTACTCGCTTGCACTCTGTGCAGCAAGCTTAAGTTGGCATACAGGGGTTCTGTCTACGTTACACTGAATGTATATGGTTATTAAAATATTTAATCACAAACTAACTGAACGAATCACATGCCTTATCTGGTGATGCCTACCAACGAGTAACGAGTGTCACGTAGACGTATTCTGAGCAGGCTACAATATTGCACAAAATAACGAAAACTAAATCACATTTTCCTGCTGTTTCAGGTAAATTTCACTTTTTCAAAAACACAGAATAGTCTGAAAATAAATTCTGCAAATGTTTTCTGCTGAGATTTGGAACACATGTCACTCCATGTTCTTCTTCAAGAACAGGAGTCTGTCCAGCTGCATTGGCTTGAGACGAGCCCTCTGCTCAGTCAGGATGTCCCCTGCAGTAGAAAACACCCTCTCAGAGGGCACACTAGTTGCTGGGATGCTCAAATACATCTTTGCCGCACGTGCGAGCAGTGGGTAGCGAGGCTCATTTTTCTTCCACCACAACAATGATTCTCGTTCATCTTGATGCCTCTCTCCTCACGGTACCTCTCAACCTCCTCAGTGCACAACTGATACGTCCCCTTTGCCGGCTCCACGTGGGTGACGTACACATCATTGAGAAGGGAATCCAGAAGACAGGAGGGCTTGCTGCTTGCCGATTCAGCTGCTGGGGTGGCCTCAGTAACCTCCATTTTCACGCTGGCTGGCCCTTCACCGAGTTCCTGTACCTCAAGCTCGGCTTCAACAGCAGGAGGAGGGGGCGTCGCTGATGTGCCTGGCTCTTCTTTCACTGCTGCGGTGGTCACTGGCTTTGGGTGTAGGCTGCCCACACGATCACGTCACAGACCTCAAATTTCACAGAAAAGGCTCTATGGTTTCTCGGAACATGTAGTTTTCTTTCTATTTACTGTTTCTCAAAAGTTTCTATTCCCGGTTAACCGGCAGCCAGAAAGTCAACTCTTCCTGGTGTCATATGAATGAAATCACACTGACTTGGGCTGTGCTTAGTCCAAGTACACATGTAGTGTAGACTTAAAGTCACACACTACAAATCATTCCAATAATCACCAGTATTTATAAATCAGAGTAGCAGTTTTTACCTAGCACAGGCATACTGTTTTCCTGATCAAAATTAATCATTGAATTATTATCTTAACAGACAGAGTTGTATACTGACAAAAGTCAGGGTGAACACAAAGAGCAGTGGTCAGATTGTTAACAAAGAATCAAAACCACTGGGAGAGAGCTTTTGCCATATGATGGCAAGCCAACTACTACACAAAAAATAATCATTCATCAGTTTGATAAATGTTGCTAAGCATTTGTACAAAATTACAATGCTAACACACACAACATACATAAAATCAATACATAGATTCAAAATGTAAAACAGAGTTCCAACTCACTTTTCCTGGGAATGAACAGGGAATGACTTGAGATCAAGGAGTTTACCAAGAATGGACTAAGCCTTCTCTGTCCCTTTGTCTTCCTCTGCTCTTGTCTACAGGCGGTCCTGAGGGGTCAGTGAAGCTGTGCCTGTGTGTGCCTAGTATATTGATCTCTCGCTTGCCGAATCAAATTGAGACGACCTGTCATTTACCGATCAGGGGTGAGAGGGGGGAGGGATTTAGTCTAGTCACCAATCGCCTCGGAAATTGTTTGAACCTACTCGGCACGGGATAATTTATGCATCCGTATAGCTGGCCGTTGAGCCCCAGTTAATTTATGCGTCCGCATAGGTGTCTGCGAGGACGGGACGGTAGGTATGAAAGGGAGGGGGGTGGAGGTGGTGGTGGTGGAGAGCGCGGCACATG
>JADBJO010015890.1:10000-30000 GCA_016801955.1 Conus betulinus | reverse complement strand
ACGTCAAATACATATGAAACTGTCATAAAATATGTGGGCCCCGCGAGAATACACCACACGCCAATCCACATGATTTGGGGTTCAAATTCTGGCTCCCGTCCTCCCATCTCTGCTACTCCCCAACCCAGCGTCCCCCCGACCCTCCCTTCCAACTGCATGCCTCCGCATCTCACCCCCTCTGTAACGTCCCCCTTCTCTCGTCGCCTTAATCCCCCCCCCCCCCCCCCCCCCCCCACTGCTTGGCTCCTCTTCCCTCCCCTTACCCTCTTGCTTCTCCAACAGATCTACCAATCAAGGAATGATAGTCTATACGGCGGAGGTAAGTGAGGTTGATACGTAACATAACACATCACTGGTAGAACGAGTGTGTTTTGTTGGTGTAGCCTGTAACGCCCAACGGGGCCGAGGGGGGGGGGGGGGGGGGGGGGGGGGGGGGGGGGGATGGCAGACAGAACAGAAAGCAGCCAACTTGACAGATGTCACGCTTGTTTTCCCCTCGACTCGTGACATGTCTGGCGACTGTGACAAGGCAGTGTAAAGGATGCTACCCTCTGCAGACAGCTGTCGTCACATGACATGCCTGTCGACTGTTTCCATCTGCAGGCAGTTGTGGTCACGTGATATGTCTTGCGACTGTGACAGGCAGCTGTGGTCACGCGACATGCCTGGCGACTGTGACAGGGCAGTGTCCACGAAGCTCCCATCTGCAGGCGATTGTGGTCACGTGACGTGGTGAGTGTGACAGGGCAATATGCTCATCTGCAGCGTCACGCCTCAGAGCTCCCCTTTACGTCACTATGGACCATATGAAAATCTGGACTTGTCCACATCCTCTTCACTCTGCAATCGTCATAGAGAAATGAACGAAACGCTGGCACCCCTGCTGGAGCGGGGCGTGGCGTACTTGAATGGCCCCTCCTCCCCAACACACCTTCTCCACCCAGCACCCCTCCACCAACACACACACACACACACACACACACACACACACACACACACACACACACACACACACACACACACAAACACACACACACGCGTACACACACACTACCACCACCACCGCTACAACCACCACTTCGTGGAAGATAACGACAGCTTCTAAGAATTAATCTTCCCTCGCGTGAAAAACTGTATTGGGCAGTGAACTTAAAACTTTATGGAGGTAAGGTTAATCAATAAAAAGTGAGAGCTGTTTCAAATATTTTTTAAGGTTTATAGTAAATTTGCTTTTATATAAAGATTAACGACATCAATGTCAGTGTCAATGTTTATGACTTTTTTTTCCTACATGCTTCCATCTTCACAACAGAACAACTCCGATTGTATGCATTACGTGCAAAATACTGCGTTGAACATTTGATCAAAGCATTTTCATTACAACCTGATTAGACTCTGTGTGTGTGTGTGTGTGTGTGTGTGTGTGTGTGTGTGTGTGTGTGTGTGTGTGTGTGTGTGCATGGGTGCGCGTGTGTGTGCGTGTGTGTATTTGTCAGTACAATCATGAGTTAATCTGACAATAAATTGGTTTCAGTCAGTCAGTCAGTCAGTGTGTGTGTGTGTGTGTGTGTGTGTGTGTGTGTGTGTGTGTGTGTGTGTGTGTGTGTGTGTGTGTATTTTTGTGTGTATGTGTGTGTATATGTGTGTGTGTGTGTCTGTGTGTCTGTCTGTGCGCGCGTGTGTGAGGGTGAGAGAGGTGGGACCTACTTTGAACGACTTTTTCCAACAATCCGAACACTACTCCTCCCCACCGCCACCCCCACCCCACCCCCCCCCCTCCTCAATCCATTCCCTCCCCTTACTCATTTTCGATCAAGACTTCGAAGAGCATTCTGTGGAAATGACCGGTGTCTTATTCCGCCACTGACTGATTTCTCCTTACCGTGACTCCATCCAGAAGGTGACAGGCTCACGTGCATTTGACACGTGACACTAATGATGAGCAGAAGAGGAGAGGCTTGAGAGTGACCGAAACGGTGACGGAAAGTGGGAGGAGAGGGGGGGGGGGGGGGGGGGATGGAGCAGTGGGGAAGGGGTAGAGGAGAGGGGAGGCAGATGGGCATGGAGGGATGGGCGAGGATTTTCATGCGTAAGTATAGTGAGACCACGAACACCTGATGAATGTTTGTGTCAAGACAAGAAAAAAACAAATTTAAGGATAAAGAATTAACTTTACGGTATGGGTGTTGTTTTGTTTGTTGTTCATTTTGCCTTCAATGAGAAGGAATGGACAACGACATTAATACAGCATGGGAGGAAAAGAAATAAAGAAAATTCACAATCAAGCTTTAAGCACATTTTTCGAAAGCCTCCAAGTTCTACCACGTAACAATATGTCCCAATTTCTATTAAACACATACAGTTAGGAGAACATTTCCTTTGATAACAGTACAATCACATCAGTTACGAACATTTCAGAACACACACACACACACACACACACACACACACACACACACACACACACACACAGAAAGAGAGAGAGAGAGAGTAATACGCTAACCTTCAAATTTTTGAAAGCTTATTCTGAGACATCTCATTTAAATGCAAGGCAATTTAACACCGAAAACCATCGGCAGATAGGTAACTCCGTAATTTGAACATGTTTACTCAATTAAAAAAAATAATTTAAAAGAGAGGAAAGGAAAGAATGAAATGAAAATAATTTTTAAAATTCCTACGAATATATATGTTGCTATATCGTAAGTTTGAAGAATGTCACATGAGCCATTTACTCGAAAAAAAAAAAAATCTTCTTCTTCAGAACTTTCTTCCGAATCGTTGCTCATCATACCTTGAACCTCATCCCAGTCGAAATCTAGGTCACTCTAAGCTTCATCACCCAGCACTTTAGCACTTTCAGTCTTATGCCGTAAATTCTACAAATCACAGTATCTCCATCACTAAATCTCATTATAGAACGGCAGAAATCAAGGTAAGCCATGGTGAAAAACCGCATTTCGACTTCAAAACTTTAAAAATTCGTAACTCGAGAACCACGGCACGCATCGACTCGCGTTTTTTTGCAGACGGTAGAAATGGCTACAGGAAGAAGGAAATCACGTTCTCGCGAGACTTCCTTTTCTACGTGCAAAAGGACATCCTGGACACCATCCAGCTTCCTCTGCAACATCCAGAACTGCTGGCTGCCGGCCTGAGACGTTCTGGTCAGTGATTGGCTGTAACTAAACAGCAGATAAATGTTGTTATTATTATTATCAATATTATTATTGTTATTATTATCATTATTATTCCTATTATTATCATTATTATTATTATTAACAGCACTTGTAATATGCTTCTAACCTCAGATAGAGACTAAGCTCTGTAGCGCTTTACAATCCATCCATGTTTACATAACAAGCTGTCGGCCTGGGTAGAGCCAAACTGAAGAGCTGCCTGCCATAGTGCTTCATTCAGTCCTTTTCGGTGTCTTTCGGTCAGTATCCTTCATTCCGTTTCATTCCTCATTCTGTGATTTTTTCTCATGCACAGTGCTATGTGAAACTGTCTTCTATACCACTGTCAAATTGTCCTCATTATTTGTTTACATGACCCTACCTCTGGGTTCGGTGAGAGAGAAAGTCACGGGCTCCAGCACTGGGGAGCACAGTAGAACGAGCAAGGAACGTGTTTCATGTATGTTATGAGAAAAAACGTGGGATACCAGTCTCTCCTCTCAGTGGCTGTCCCACGACGGTGGCCTCAGTTTGATCCGACATCAAGATTGGCTTCTGTGACTGCCTCTTTGTTTTGGCTGTGGCACAGGTCTTGCACTCAGGAGGGTATCCAAGGGGAAGCTTTGCCTGCAAGACCCTTGACAGGACCGTGTTGTAGGTCAGGGGAATTTTTTTAGTATCTCCGCAGGCATCAGAACCATCGTTGCAGTGATCTGAATGGGAAAAGACTGGTTCAGTTTGTGGAAATAGGACTGTTTTCCTTTCTGCCTGCAACTGTCCACCTCATTACAACCGGTTCTTCATGGCGGTGAACACTGTTTGGGACATCATCCACTGAAAACGACTGATGATTAATTCAAACCAGGACAGCCCTGTCTCTGCTATTAGGTTTTTCGTGGCATACACAGACACAGGTTGGGGTTTTGCAGAAGAGACTGTTGTTTTCAGTTGTTAGGGTGGTGAAAATGATGAGGTCATCACATTTCTACCACTGGTGGACTCCAACTGGTCCCAGGGGTGCCATGAACACTGTTCTCATTCATCAGTGGCACAGGTTGTTGCTGCTCATTGGAAACACCACCGCATTTCGTTTGGCATCTGTGAGAGATGCAGAATGGTTCCCACATTCCCTGATGCATGCTTTACATTGTGGATTATCCCCATAATTCATGAAATTATGATCGTTATTCTGACATGCAGGAAACGGTCTTTGCAAATGCAGACAAAAAGAGGCTGCCAGTAACGGTCTGCCCTCAAGTGGCATGGGAAGTTGCCAAAACTCTTCACATGCCATTAACTGGCCAGGTTTCCAGACTCGACGCTGTGAATCGGGATTCATGTTGTCTTCTTGGCTTCTCCTCTCATCAGTTATTGGTGCATGAGTAATAACGGTTATCAAAACACATTGTTGTGGTGTTATTTCATAGTAGTTTGGGGCTGGCTTTGTGTGTGCCTGATTGAACAAATTGTCTGTAATCTGAGATTTGAAAGATGTCCAAAGGGTCCAAGAGAGCGGACATTTTAACGGAATGTGGTGTGCTATAAGACTGGTAGCTTTATAACTCCTTAGGCCGCTTTTTTGTGTTGTGCGTGTTTGCAAATGATAATGCAGTTTTCTCCCTGGCCCCCATGCCACCTGCCCCTGCAATTTGCAAACGGTAACTGCAAGGGAATGTGGACGTATATCATCCTTACTCACCCTACATACATACACCCTCAGTGAGAGAGAGTACTTTGGGTGTTGGTATTTACCGTGATGTGTAAAGAATATGGCTGTTTTGCCTGGGGTGTGTCGTTTCATCCTCCCTGTTTCAACGGGGGTGAAAGATGCCATTCAGGGGAAGTGTGTCTCGTGTTGACGGTGTGTTTGCTGTATGGGCCTCCAGGTACGGCAAAACACTGCGGCCAAAGCGGGCCACAGAAATGCTCTTCAACTCTCAGGAGAGGATCTATCACGCCATGTCAGTAATTGCAAGATAAACATTTCGAACGGATCAAGTTTTTTGTATCTTAGAACGGTGTCACCAACAGTAGGTGCGATCTACAGTGGTGAAGAAAGGATCTGTGGAATGTGCTGAGGCTCTTTGAGCTGTGCCAAAGGAATGTAGTGTAGCTGTATTTTGATTACACCACAAATGTCTGTGCAAATTTGTCTCAGGACCCACCTAGGCTTGGGAAACATTGATCATTGTCTTAATGCTAATAGCTCTTTGTGATTTCCTGTTCGTAAGATGTAGACACCGTTCATGGTACTTTCCACCCAGAAGTTTCTTGATCATGGAATGATAGGAAAAATGATTTCATGCTGAAAGGTTGGCGGTTGGCCCACAAGATAGGGGCTGCAAACAGTATTGATCTGCATGAAGGCACTGCGGATGTTAGGCAAAGGAGTTTCTGCTGTCAGTCAAGTTGTCTGAGAACGCCTTCGGTTCAGACCTTGCCACTATGACCAGAATGTTTTGCTTTATAATGATTGTTTCTTCCAAATGTAAACCCCTTAGTCCATGTGTAGGTAGATGGATTCGACTCTGGGTTTTGTTTTGTTTTGTGTGGTGGCTATGTAATCCACCTCAGATAACATTCTGATCATACCTTAGAATATGAAACTGCTGCCAGGCCGAGTCATGGAGCTGAAATGTCTGTGAGATGCGGGGGAATGGCTTTATGGTGCAGCGGACAGGTGGTGGTCTGGCTAGTTGAAAGAAGACTGAGGTGTGTGCAAGACATTCAGTGGATGTCAAAATTATCAGCCGTGCCGGATGTGGCCGCAGTGACAGCAGCTGTTTAGAATGTAAGTACAAAGGGACCGTGTGTAGTGCGAATGAAAAGTTCCCCTATCCGAGGCCTCAGCCAGAGGTGATGAGTGCTGATGATGTCAGAATGCTCGTGTGATGAGGACGTTCTAGGATACATTCCCCCTCCACTAGTGCTCACAGCTGTGATGGAGCATGAGCAGTGGAGGATGGTGGTAATGATGAGGAAAAGAACGAGGAACGAGGGATGTTTCAGGTGTAAAGGGGGAACGGAAAGGCTGATAACATGTACCCGTGGGGGACAGAAGTGAAGCCGCACGTCAAGGGAAGGTGAGTAGACATCCTGGACATGTGACTGGTGCTTCACCCTTCATTGACAGTGGTCGTCGGGAGGCGGGTGGTTGGGCTGTGCAGGGATTCTTCCACAACCCTCAGTTACCACAAAACAAGGTAGGAGGAGCTGCCACCAGCTCAGTCTTTCACATGGCCCATTCAGGACTTATGTTGGTCTGCCTCGGGGTGTCCCCCCTTACCCTGTACCGGGTAGTAGGATCATGGACATAACATTGTACAACGACTGGGACTTCCAGGCATTTGTCACCGCCTAATATGACTTTACCTTAAAAGTCGTTTGATAACTACTTACCTGGTCTCAAACAAATGCTGGATACCACTGGCATGGCAAACCTATATACAGGAATCTCTGCACAAAGAAAATAAAAACCAGATGGACGAGGCAGGGGCGCAACGCAATGCCAACCTACAAAACCACAGGAGGAACTCCCCTAGTCATACGCAATACCTATGAAATTAATCGTTCAGTTTCCATAGTCGGGAGGGGACAGTGTGTCTAGAATTGGAACAAATAAGTAACATAAACAACTATTTGTAGTAGAAATTTCCTGTCCCTTTCATACTACCGTCTACCTGACAGAATCTCAAAAAGGCTGAGGTAAGTCACGAGAGACAGCCACGTCCGACTCAACTGGCCAGGTGCCCACCTCACCAGAGCCCGGACGCCAGAGTCACATATGGCTTAAGTCATAGTGAGACTAGGTTTTAAAGGATGGTCCCACTTCCCTTATGAACAATCACAATAAGAAAAGGGAAAGGAGCGGACTGGGAAAAGGAGAAGGACCTAGAATCACACCTTTCCCAGGACAGGGTTTCCGGCCATATAGGCGGCTGAGCTGTCCCATGCTACAAACCTGTCGTCGCTAAACCTTCAGCCAGGCAATACCCAGCAACATCAAGTTAATGTGGTAAAAAGGCGATATACACATTGTCACCAGAGAAAAGAAGTGTCGTCCACCCCCCACCCCCAGGTCAAATACTGCCACTGTAATTTGACTTTGCATTGCCTGTTGGTTACCTTCCAGGTCAGATCAGTGATAAAGGAACTGTGTGACCTGTTAGCATGACTTGGTGTGTGGTGTGGGTGGTGGGGTTCGTGTGAGGGTGTTGTGTGTGTGTGTGACATTTCAGTCTGATCTGTGTGTGTACCTTGCAGAGTTTGGGTGTGTTGCTTAGTCCCTTGAGCTGGTTGCGCTTGGGTGGATAACATAAAGTGTCTGTCAGTGCTGTACCCATCAACTGATCCAGAGTAGCAGTCCTGGACTTAGTTTCATCTCATGGTGGACTGTTGCGACCTTGCAGGGGTTTAAATATGGGGTGACCAATGGTTGACCCGGTGTGACCTTTTAGATTTTATTCCTGTGGTGCTCGAAGGTTTCATGTGTATGGACCACCTTTCACCCTGGATTGATTTTTCATGTTAACCTGTGTGTTGACTTTTAGTTAAGTTCTGATGTGGACAGTCAGTTACTTGGTGCGTGGTTGATCTGCCATGGTTGACGTGTTCTGACCTTTCGGTGTTTGATCGCCCGTGTCAAGAGAGGGGGGGCGGCCTTGCCTCACATCGTCTATCTTGATGACGGATCTCACCTCCCCAACAGAGGCAGCGCGGTGAATTGGATGTGTCATGGATAGGTGAGGTACGTCATTTCTTTTCGTCAGTATGGTTTGCTGGCATAAACGCCGTTCTCTTGTCCCCTTTCCCACTATGCAAGGACCAAGAGCATACTCGGCAGCGAATACTCTGCTACCAATTCCTGTTGCGACCAGGGGGTGGACCACCCTTTTCTTTTTTTCCATAACGATCCTTTAGTTTGAAGGTTTCATTTGGATGATGTACTTAGGAGAAAGTTCTTGTTTCAGCATTAGTGGGTCGGGCCCTGTTTAGAGGGGGAAGCAGGATTGCGCTAAACTGTGCACCGTTTAGTTCTGCCAACGCCTCATTTGAGCTTCAATTTTGTTCATGCTGATATCTCCGATGCCGTAGACTCCTCCGTAGAGTTATCTGGTCGATCGCATGGTCTTCGGAGGGATGTAAAAGGAAAAATACCTGAGAAAGGTGGCAATCATGAGGCGTTGTCACAGAAGTATCTAGCATTTGTTTGTGTAAGAGCATGCAGTTGTTGTTTGTTTGGATCTAAAACACCGCCCCTGCCAGCCCAGTTCAGATGGTAGTGGCTGTCACTGACAGGAATGTGGTTGCTTGTGCAGAGTTCTTCTGGAATGAGCCTGATGATGTGGCAAACATTTAGATGCATCTGTTGTAATGCTGCAGCTGCACTCTCTTTGAAAAGTCTGTCGGATTATTTGATCACTTGCTGTCAACCGAGATTCACTTTGTCGCATTCTTTGCTTCACTTTGATGTCAATCAGTTCGAGCACTTTGTCATCTTTGATCACTTGTCTGATCATCCGATTCACTTTGTCGGCATCATTCGATTCACTTTGTTGTCCACATTTTGATCACTTTGGGCACTCCTTTTGATCACTTTGTCATTCATTTGATTCACTTTGTTGCAAGAACAAGTCACAAAACTTTGGTAACCTTTGCAGCCGCTTGATGTTCATGCTTTGCACCAGGCCAGGAACTGCATTGTAGTAGCCTTTTGATCGAGATTGCTTTAAAACAGTCAAACAACTGGTAGCTGTGGTTTTTGATATTGCGACTGGATTTACACCCCTCCACAAATGTTGTTCAAGGTATCTTTCAGTGATTTCCAACAAGGAGACTGTAATCGGGTTCCGATGTAATTCCTGTGATTAATGACATAGTAAAGCCAGGATTAGGAATGTACATTCATATTCAGTTTACGGATGCTGCCAAGGATTACGTGCAGGATATGAAAAGGTTTTCAGTAATTTGTTACAATGAATTTTTTTGCCTAAGTTGTGCGTAGGATAATCGTCTTACGTGTATGAACCGATTCAGAAATTTTGTATGTGCCAGGAGTTCGTGGGTTTTTTTGTTGTTTGTTTTTTTGGGGGGGGGGGGGTCCTCAGGAAATATGGTTGGGTGATGTATTATTCTTTTGAGTGTTTCCCATAAGTGTCATGACGACAGTACATGGCTCGTACAACAGAGTGGTGTTCAGTGTGGATGAGTGGAGGCTTCCAAGGTCACCCCATGATGTGGTTATCCGGGTCTACCCAGTCGTCCAGATCTGTGGATCTGCCTCCTCCGGCTGGAAGGTGAGTTCTTTCGATCCTTAAGACATCTTACGTGGCGACGACATGAGCCATCACAGGGTCTCACGTACTGTCGTTTCTAACTCCCTGTGGGCACACCACCACAAACAATCTAGATCAGGTAGGGCTTCCCGTTCTGCTCCGGCAAGACTCGCATGCGTATGCCAATAAACTGTGCACATATTAGCTGTTCGCACTCCTGGAACACACCAGATAGTGGTACACATAAACACATTCTCTCCATTAGTATGGCTTAAAAAAAGAATTGGTACATGTTTTGGTGACAGTGAAGATATACTTCCAGATACGGTGACACGTCGTACAAGCAGCAGCATTAATGTGGTGGTCCACGTAAGGATACAATCGTGTTGCAATAGCAAAGTTTGACATTCAGACAGCGCGATTGTCAAAACGAATTGTAAAGAAGATGCTTTGGCAGGAAGCTTGGCCCGTTGAAGTAGTGACATTACTTCCTTAAGTAAAATATTGGAATATGGAAGGAAGGGGAATAAACATAGGTAAACTAACGCACAGGGAGGGTGACAGCGATAAGCAGGATGGTTTTTTTGGAAATGAGAAAGACCTCAAGTAAAGATCAAGTGTGTTGGAAGAAGGCGGAATAATGATCAAGGTTTTGCTTATAGTGATATAGAATTTCCAGACTGGGTGGCAGACCGGGGCGGTAATAACGGTGGGTTGCCAGGTTTGCAGCTGCTGTATGGGGGGCAGTGCCCGCAGTCTCCGCTTAAATCCCCAGCTCTCACCAGAGAAGTGGTGATTTGGTGTGTGTGGGTGGGGGGTGTGTTGGTGGTAGTGTGTAGGGAACGCAGCGTTACTTGGTTTATACTTTTTAAGGTATGCTTTCTTAACCTGTGGGATCGGTCCAGAAACTGTTCGTAGTATATAGTTGGCTTACCACTACTGCATAGTTTGCGATACTAGACTGCGCGTGTTGATGGTGTATCTGTCCAGATGGCCCGGGTAATGTGCGTTTTTGTATACATCAAGTGCATTGATGTAGATATTGTATATTGATAGTATGGGATTTGTGTAAGTTAAATCTCGATTTCGGTGCCTATGTATTGGTAGGTAATGTGCACGCTTCCAGGGATCTGGTTGTGATGCTCGCCATGGTTGTACCTCTAGTCTTGCGTGCTGTCTTTATGATGTACAGAAAGTGTAAGGTTGGGATGATGATAGACAGTGATGTATGGGATGTTATAAGCATTGTGTAGATTGAAGATTTTGTACTAGTGTACAGAGCGCAGCGATGTATTCCTGATGTCAGGATCCGTGGTTAAGCATTTGGGGCACGAAGGTCGGCGTGATTGTTTTGGGGTTATCCGGTGGGGATTGGTGTTGGGTGTGGACAGCTGGTGTGAGTATTTGTGGTGTGCAGAACCAGTGATGATTAACTTGTGGGGTACGGTGTCACTGACTAGATGCATTGTGTCGTTAACATACAGTTAATGTCTTTGTGGTATACAGAATCAGTAAGATGACCTGTTTTGGGACACAATCCGACGCATGATTGTGTTGTGGGTTACAGAACATATGTATCTATGGTATGGGCGATCAGGGCATGTGTGGTATGGTGTACAGAATGGTGATCTGTAATTTTTTGGCGAGGCAGTACGTCACATGATGATTTTGTGGGTATAGATTAGTGAATGTTATGGTGATGGTGTAAGGAAACAGTGAGTAGTGGGTGTCCAGCCATGGGTGGTGCCCGTTTGGTGTACCAAATGAAGAGTTGTTTGGGGGCAGAATCAGTGGGTATGTTTCCCGTGTGGATGTTTGTGCAGAATCAGCGTGCTGTGTGTAGTGTTTGCTGTGTTAGGGGTGTTATTTGTGGCAGACTGAGTGGTGTTTGTTGTAGTGGTGGCAGAATCATTGGGGTTGATGTTGTGTGTTGGTGTGCAGAAATCAGTGTGTGTTGTGATGTGGTGTTGCAGAATCAGGTGTGTGTATTGTTGGCGAATCGGATGGTGTGCAGAATCAGGTGTTGTGTCATGGTGTCTGGTGGGTGCAGAGATCAGTGGGTGTGCGTGTGGTGTTGCAGACTAAGGGCTGTGTGAATGTTTTGTAAGACTCAGTGTTGTGTTTGTGGTGTTGCCGGACTCAGTGGTGTTGTGGTGTGTGGTGGCGAATCAATGTAGTTGGTGTGTAGGGTGCAGAATCAGTGGTGGTGTTGTGTGTTGTTGTCCAGAATCAGTGGTGTGTTTTTGTGGTGTGCAGAATCATGGGTAGTGGTATGGGTGCAGAACTTGGTGTGGGGGGGGTGGGCAAATCAGTGGTATGTTGTGGTGGGTGCAGAATCAGTGGTATGTGTGTGTGTGTAGTGTCAGAATCAGTGGTATGTTGTGTTGGGTGCTGCAGAATCATTGTGTGTTTGTGTGTGGTGGGCAGATCAGGGGTATGTTGTGTGTGAGTGTTGTAGAATCAGTGTGTGTTTTTGGTGGTGTGCAGAATCAGTGGTGTGTTGTTGTGTGGTGGGCAGAATCAGGGGTATGGTGTGTTGGGTGATGCAGCATCAGTGTGTGTGTGTGTGGGTGCAGGTTTCAGCTGGAGAAGGCCTGTCCTTGAAGGACGTGGTGAGAACGTGTCCGCATAACATGACAGGGGGCTGATTGTCTATGCCCTTTGTGCTGATGCCATGCTGAATGGGGGCAGTTTTCCGCAAGAAAATCCTTCTCCTTGATTCAGGTCAGGGCAACTGTCTCACACCATTATCATCATCATTGTCATCATCAACCTCATTATCATTTATCATTCTTGTCATCATCATCGTCATCAAGGACCATATCATCATAATCATTCATTGATAATCAGCATTATCATCATCACCATCATCATCGTCAGCAACGTCCTCGCCATCATCATCATCATCATTTCTTCTGTCCATGCAGTTTTGTGCTTTTTTCAATATATCATCGAATGTGTATGCTCCAGCATAGAAACTGAAGCATTATTATTTTCATTCTTGCACCAGGGACAGACCATTGTATCATTTCTGTGCTTGAGAGGTATATGTGTGAGGTACATGTTTATGCTAACACGTGTATTTGTGATGTGTGAATCTCCATATGGTCTGCCAAATCATGTATTGTATTGTATTTCTATCATTGTACATATTTGATTGTTAACAGTGACTGTACCTATGTGTGTTGATAATGTCTACAGGCAAAGAGGTGGACCAGAGCATATCAGCGTGGGGACATGAGACTGCGAACAAGCCCTGCTCACTTTAGTGCCCTCCGTGTCTATGGTGGAACTGAACGATACAAAGACATTCACGACAAGCTGGCCTCCGCGTGACCATAGACGGTGCACGAGGGGGCTCGGGGAACAACTGAAAGACCAGCTGGCCTGGATGGTTGGTTGGGCAGCAGGGAAGTCCTGCCATTGGGTGGTGTATGTTTTGTGGACCACCATTTAAAGTGATTTAGCAAGAAGATTTCAAGATAACAGACCATATGAAAGAGATAGAATTGTGTATGTTTTGTTTTGTGGAAGAAATCCGGCGTGATTCAGATGGCCAGAATGTTCAGGTGGATAGTTGGAGGGGGCTCACAGATATATCATCAACAAATGACTTGCAGAAATCTTATCCCATCATAAGCACTCCTTCCTCATGAACTGTGGGGCAAAAAAAAAAAAAAAACAATAAAAAATAATCGTTTCCCGAGGCTCTCGTTGTGTGTGTGTGTGTGTGTGTGGTGTGGGTGTGTGGGTGTGGTGTGGTTTTGGATGGTGGTTGTGATGATTGTTTTGTGTTTTTTTTTTTCTTTTGTTCCTTATTGAATCATGCTAAAGAAAAAAAACCAACAGAGATGTGGAGGGATAGGTAGTAGCATTACACGCCACACAGTCAGGACGACCGGTGTGTTTTTCTGTGGACTTTCGGAGGCTGTGGTATGACTCCAATATAGACAGTGTCCCGAGTACTAGAAGCAGGGCAGTTTGTCCTCAGGTCAATAATCTGTCATTGTCAGTAGCGGTCAGGCACAATACCAGTGGTGGTGCAAGTTATATTCAGTTTATTTAAATGGTGGATATGGTTTCGCGGAGAAGCTGAAAAATTTCGATTATTCCATCTTTGACCCCGGGTTGTTGGAATGTGTGATATCCACCAACGTGAATCTGTCTTCAGGGATAGTCGTAGAATGTCTCGAATACGTTGTCAAACAGCTGAAAAATGAGAGAAAGCAAAAACAAAACAAAGGCAACAAGCTGTTATTAGCATGCTAACCGTTTTTTCATCTACACAAATCAAAGCAGTGTTGCGTTTTTAACCCTTCATGCCACTGGCTACAGGTGAGGCGTAGTGAGTTTGCTGTGGCAAACGGTGTCAGTGGCCACAAAGGACTAGTTTGCAATGATGCAGAACATGTAAGTCATAACTATACCCTCACAGTGTTTCTTTAAAGAAGGAGGAAGGATACTGGGTCAAGTACCTTGGGGTTGTCAGTTCCGCCCCAGGGGATACGTGGACGCTCACCATCTTCGGTCTTCTTTTGTCTTTTCCACGGCAAATTATTCGATTTGTAGAGTCAGGGAAGAGAGAGGCTGTTTATTAATGGAAAAGTAATAAAGATGAGGTATGTCTGCTATGAAATGTAAACTTGGGTCATTTAGTGTTTTGACCAGGCATTCAAATCATGCAACGAGAGACTGAAAAAAACCAGTGATGGTATGCAAGCAGTTGGTTCAGTGGGAGTAGCGTAACCTTGAGACATTATTTGTTCTTGAGGCTGAGGTGGGGAACGGTTTGAGGGCAGGGTCAGAGCAGGGGGCAGAAGCTGATTGCCAGGTGGGAAACAGAGCTTCAGTTAGAGGCGGTTGATTCGTAGAGTAGTTGATACAGGACTGATGTGTAAAATGCAGCTCAGCATCACCGTGTCTTGCCGGCAGGCGACTGGCATCAGCAAGCAGGACTGAGCAGGGTGGCAGGGAAAGGTTTACATTAGGACAATGCCGGCTTATAAAACGAAAATGGGTAAGTGCACTGTGTTGCTGAAAATTTAGGCAGAATGTTATCGATTAAAGATGAAGCTCAGAGGGAAGAAAGTAAGCAGAAGACATCTTGGGGGTGCATGTTGAAAGAAAAAGGTTTGATGTATGTTGCAACTGTCCACATTTTGCTCTTCAGGCCAATATTGTGTGCGAATTTCACGTATTTGTGTGTCTTATATTGCCTAGTAGCGGTGGGGCATGTTGTCTATACGCACTTGAAAGTGATCAGGAGACGTGCGGGGGGGTGAGGTCTGCATCACATGTACCTAGAATAGTTGTGATAATCACATTAACATATGTAGCACAGTAAACCGTGGCATAAAGGAACAAAAAACATAAACGCCCTTTCTTGCTTGGTCTAGAACATTGGTTTGGTATACCTGGATTATTTGTACAAAAGAGAATGCCCCCGAAATACAACCGTTTTTGTAATTGCATAGTCATATGACGAGTCCATCTGTAGTTTCTCGATGGCTTAATAGAATGCTTCTGTTTTTTTTTTGTTGGTTTTCTTAATTGTGTTGCTGAATTTAAAATGGTGTGTGATTGCCTCATTAATGTCTTTTTTAATTCATGAGTTGGGAATAATAAATAAAATTTTAAAACGGGGGACTCAGTGGCATGAGATTGAACTTATGGTGAGTTTGACTATTTGTGTCTGGGCGGCTCAGGTGTGTGTGTATGTGTGGGTGGGTGTGGTGTGTGGGGTGCACGCGTCGCCGCGGCGCATGGTGATTGTTGGTAGGGGTGTTGAGTTTTTCTGTTGCTGCTTTACATTTCAATGCTGCTAATGATTTACTCCAGTGTGCTCCCCAAATACTAACCCAGACTTGTAAGCTGCAGCCCCATATCTAGAAGTTCTGCAGGGGACCATCACATACTCTGGTCACCCAACGTCAAACCCACCGCCAGAGAGAATGCGCAGTACGTTTAAGAAACATTGAATTGTGGTGTTTGAGGGTGAGTCCGTTCAAACCATTAGAAGACTTACCACATGCCTCGCTAAGAACACAAAGCAAGCATACCGCTTTCGAGGGAGTGTGGTCAGTTCTGAGCATTATGTGGGATTTTTCGGTCTGCTGGGCTCTAACAAAGCGAGTTGTACAGAATCTCTTGGGAAGAAGGACTACGCACAGTCAGTTTTCTCAGCGAGCAGTGCGTTGCTGGAATGATGCTCACAGCTCCTTGCCATAATGCAGCGTCTATATTCTTCGATCTGGTTGACCCTCCGCCGAGAAGATATTTCAAGCATTAGCATAGAGGTACAGCCATTGTTCATGCAGTATTTGAGGTGAAATGGAAATATGTAGAAGCATATCATAATCTCATCAATCAGCATAAAAATCACAATTCTGGCCCTCAAGCCGCTTGAGGAACGTAGTTTTGCTAACAATCCTGTCTCGCATGGTTTGATTCTGTGGGTTCAACGGTATCAGAAAACTTGTGGGGACTACAGTGGACAAGACGTGGTATAGGGAGGAGAGATGCTACGCTGGCTCCGCAAACTAAGCAAAATATTGTCAGCGTTGGGGGGCTTGAAGGTAGGTCTGTAGGGTCAGTTTTGAACAATGCTACACTGAACCACCACTGAAGTGACCTGCAGCAGTGCAGTGTTCATTGTGATGGGGTTTAATTGAAACCGAATGCCCTGTGGAGTGCCAGGGCTGTCGTGTGGGCATGCCCCAGGCTGTGCGGCTGGGGGGCAGAAGGAGCCGTGGCTGCCTACGGCATTGACATGGAGATGGTGAAGAAAAAAAAAAAGAAAGAAACCACGCCAGGACGAGCATCCTCAGGGAGGGGGTCATCCCATCACCACCCAACATTCCCAGAGTTGCCCACCTTGCCTTTGATATTAACTCCCTAGCAGCTGGATGCGCAAAGAATTCAAATAGTCAGAAAAGCACAGGACTTTGGACTGGCTAATGATTAGGGAACAGATCATGCAACATGGCGCTATGGAGTTCCATTTGTTTTGAGAGTGCTGTCTATTTTCCTTTCTTTAGCAGTTTCTGAAAGCGGTGATAAATCAGGTGTGTTTTTGTTTGTTTGTTATAGTGTATGTCCAGCTATAGGCAAGGCATGTCCTGCTTCACCACCCCCTCCTTCTTCTGTGCTGGGGCACCCAACATGATTATTTGCCATGGGGGTTTCCACGAAACGGGCGCCTAAAAAAAAATAAAAAAAAACAAAAAATCCTTTGTTTTTTTGTTCGAGCTTCTTCCCCTGCACTCACCAAACATCGATTAAGTGGTCGGTAACAGTGCTCACCCCCTCCTCGGGTATCCCTTCTGACAAACTTTTCAATTTAGTTTCCACTGCCCCCCCTACTCTTGAGAACTTAAAGCACAAAACTTTGCGACCGATCATGCCCACGGACATGCTGAGGCCGTACCGAGGCAGTTTAATGCGGGTTTCTGGACGAAAGTACCTGCCGCGCTGCTTGGCAGGTGATGAGTCAACGTAAAAAAAACCCCACGCCACACCCCACCCCCCCAGCGCCGACGTCTGAACGGGTGACCTGGGTAGGTCACAAGCACAACCGCTTGGGGTTTGTAAAGAGTGGATCCCTTCCCTGATAGGACATCCACGCTGGTTTATGTGCTTCGTCTGTCGCGGTAGGGTGTGTAGACGTCGCTCACGTTTCGAGTGGTTGGAACCGGTAGAGCGTCTGAAAACCGTTGTATATCCTGTGGACATAAAAATACTGGCTTACTCGCTATTGAAGCCCTGTTGCAAGGTGTGATCAAGTTCATAAGTCGTTTTTGAAGATTGCGGTAAAGGTCACACGTAAGATTGGATGGCAAGCGCGCCTATTCATTCTACTATTTTCTTGTTGAAAATGACTTGGTCACTTTAGTCCGCATCATCCCCGCCCTATACTGGTCAAGTCTGCTATTTTTATGATTAGTGTTGCCGGCTCTGAGTTCTTAAAGATCTCCATAACAGTCATGCACTTGTATGTCACTTTCACCGACTCGGCGTACTCAGAGCTGAACAGAAATTTTTTCCTCTGTCGCTTGTGCCCAGGGGGCTTGCGCCTTTCATCCCTTTCCCTCACCCGTTCTCTGAGAGAAAATCCTAACATAGTGCCAATGAAACACGAATACATAGATCAGATTAGTTATCCTTGTTGATGCTTGGCATATCAACTAAAGAGAAATTCTGGTGTTTTCTTTGAGCCAGCGTATATTCACAACTACACTCATTTCTAAAGGAGAATATACGCATTGTTCCACTCGATGGATGTGTGTGTGGGTTGTCGTTTGTGTTTGTGTTAAAGGTTTGTGGTCTCTGCTTCTTCTTCTTCCCATGTGATGACCGTCATCATCAAACGCGGATCATCATTGTCATACACGGTGCGCATGGCGCAGTGTTAAGACGAGAACAGAGTTTGAAGTGTTGGGGAACAAGTAGGAGCGTGTGTGTGCTAGGTGTTGGGATTGGCCGAGAGGGTGAGTTGGGAGGGGGGGGGGGGGGGTTGCAGGAAGTAGGATTGCACTATCTGGCAGGGGAAGAGAGGACTATGGGCTTGGATGGGGGCCTTGGGGGTGAGAGGCTTTGAGATTTGTTCAGACCCTCCACCTAAGAGTGTGGACATGCAAATGGTCTCCAGCAACAGCACCTGGCCTTTGCTGGCCCAACTCTGCAACAAGGCTGGGCTGGGGTGGCAGATGGTGGTGGTGGTGTGGGGGGGGGGGGGGAGGCGGGGGGAGGCCGGGGAGAGGGGGATGGTGTAGGTGAGTTAGGCAAGTTTGATATCCTCCTATTGAAGGTGTCAAGCATGGGAGAATTAGGCAACTTTTGAGGGAGTTTATTTCCAGTCCGGGATGATGGCCTTTTGGTAAGAAGCTGGAAATCTATAGTCCAGCTTGGTCAATGTATTCTTTGGTACTGCAGATGATGTTGGGTCAACAGTTTTGTGCGTTAAGAGTTTTCTCTTTGAGACTGGGAAAGATGACATGGGCTGGCATGCACATACCTTGTAGAAAAACGAAGTCAAGCATTGCGTTGTGGACAAGTTGCCAAAGAGGGCCAGCCAAGCTGCTGCAGCTGCTCCCAACAATGGAGGTTTTACGGTAGTGGTGCAGGGTGCAGGACAAAGACTTGCCTGCCTTGCCTTGGACTGTCTTAAATGTTTGGCAGCGTTGGTGTGGGTCCCAGACAGACAAGGCATATTCAACGACGAGGGGCGGACCTAAGGCTTTATAAGGCAATGCTCCTTTTTAGTTGAAACATATTTTGAGGTTCCTGTTCATGAGGAAGCGTGATCTTTATTGGCTTGCCGCAGATGTGATGTGCTCCCCCCAGTCTAACGTCATTCTGGATAGTCACCTCCCAGGTACTTCACAGAGTCGACTGTTGCAGGACTTGGGCCATGTAGGGTGTAGACGCCACTTGTAGTGTAGGGTTCTTCTTCCATGAAATGGGTAGATAGCCTGCAACTTGGGGTGTGTGTGGTATGGTGTGGGGTGTGCGTGACGTGTTGCAGTGGTGTGTGTGTCACTGGGGGTGTGTGTTGTGAGTACGAAGTCAGATGTGTTTCATTGTGTATGCCACAATATTTTGCTTTTCAGAGTCAGTCTTTTCTTTACTTTAATCCATAGACTTATTCCTTAATCTTTGGATATAAAAAAGCAGATGAAGGCATATGAATGGGATAAAAAAAAAACACTGATAGCCATAGTTTAAGATCTATAAATACTACCATGCTGAACATCTTATAAATACTAAGGTGCGAGTAAATAATGGTGATCAAATTGTGAAATGCGAATTCTTCAGGTCCTGTTGTGTGGTATCATCAGAGCACTTTTCTTTGCTCTCCAGTACCATCAGACGGTGGCAGCTGTCCATACTACCATCAGGAATGTGAATGTTTCTGATGATGAGGGGTTCTTCTATGATATCAACTCTTCAGATGTCTCCAGTTCTCCCAGATTGGTTGCTTCTCATGATGAGACACCCACCTGCCTCAGCTCCAGATCCACTACCAACCTTCTCACTTCGAGGGTTGTCAGAATAAATAAACTAAGAACTGTCGCACCTTAAAGTTAAGTCGGGTGGTTTGTGACGGGCCTTTTTTTTTCTTTCTTTCGTTGTCATGTTGTTATTTGTTTTAGCAGCAGGACTGGTAATAGCACAAGCTTCTTTCATCACAAGAGTAAAGGAAAAAAAGGTTTTTTATCAGTCCCCCAGAATCACACTTGGTTTATAACTAATTTTATTTTTCTTCTTCCTTTTTGTTGTTCAGGTGACTGTGCTTTGGTTATACTCCACAGTCCTTTGTTCTTTTCCGCCTGTCAGAGTGACAGAAGAAGCCTCACAATTTATGACAAAAATTGGTCAGACAGTAAGAGTTGCTGGCCTGCTTTGGGCAAGGAATCGCTTGTGTCAAGCTTGTGTGAATGGTATGACCTGCCCTTTGGCAAGAGCAATCTTTTTCAAATATCTTTACAGAGAAATAAAAGCTGAACGCTTATTTTGCTGGGTATTGGTATTCTAGTCATCATCACAG
>JADBJO010015890.1:0-5000 GCA_016801955.1 Conus betulinus | reverse complement strand
ATTATCTCTGGGGAGGAGAATCTAGTCAGGGCAGGCAAAATGGGTTGCCACAGTATGGTATGGAGCGGATGTAAACAGGGTGGGGACAACGGGTTTTCTGTTTCGGTTCCAGTCGGAGGTCATGGGTTCTGCTGACTGAGAGCTTGCATGGGGGGGTGGTGGCACGTTATTTTCGGCTGCCAGTGGTGTAGGAGTCCTCTCTCTCTCTCTATCTCTCGAAAACACACACACACACAACAAAACACACCACAAACAGCTACACATACGAATGTGTATTAGTCAGTCTACACCCACCACCACACACCTCTCCTCTCTCCTCTCTCTATCTCTTCCGCTCGAGCTCGTGCGGATTTGGGACGTTGATATCTATCTCTCTCTCGCCCTACTCTCTCTTACCTCCGCTCTACCTCTGCGTGCTCTCTCCTCTCCTCTGCGGGGTCAACAGCCTGGGAAGAAAATGCACCAAACAGTACAAACCCATATAAAGAATTGTGATGCAAGCATTTCATCAACTGCAAACAAGATCTTTAACCAGTTGTCAGCCTGCACGTAAGAGAACTCCCAGGCACATCATTCGTTTCAGGATTTAAGAAGGTTACAGACAACGTCACCGTACCTCAGCTATCAAACATTAGAATTTACCCATAAGTCAACCTTTGCCGGAGGAGTAAGGTGTGTTTTTGTTGTGTCAGTTGGCGTTTGCCCAAGGACAAACGCATTGAATTAGGGGCTGATCCATGGTACAGATATGGATCACACAAGACTAGATTTAAGGTAAGGTTAAGGTAATGTTGCTTATAGCCCAGCCGACTGCAAAGGGCCATATCAGGGCTGTCACCATGATAAAAATCAAACTCACAAAACTGATCAAGGATCATTTTTCGGCAAGATCATGACAAAGATAATTTATCATAAAAAAGCAACATGACTGATTTCAACAAAAAATTTAGGAGAAAGTGGTCCGAGGGCAAAGCATTTGCATTTTGGTGCACAAGCCATGTGATGGATTCGGTCCAAACGTTGGATACAGAAATTGTTAGCATTATAATTTCATTGATAAAAGATTTTCTTTTCTTTTTTTTTTAGATTTCATTGAATAACTGTCATCATGAAGTAATATACTGTTACAGAATTAAAGAAATTTCTTAATATAAATATTGACATGTTAGGGATGGCCCAAGGGTGGAAACAGCATGTTTTGTAAAAAGAATAAAAGGGACATGGGAAGTAACTCATTTTGTCCATACCAATGTTTACTTCCCTTGATGGAAAATGTTTTTTCACCCACATCAAAAGACGAAAAGAACGAGTAGATCTGAGAGTTGTTCAACCCTGGAGTACCCTTCCACTTTGGAACTGAAAGGAATCCAGCTCTCAGATCCCTGACTACACACACAACCACACACAACACACACACACACACACACAACACACACACACACACAAGCATGCGAACACATACACATGTGCGCACACAACATACATATGCACAGGCCATACGCACAGGCATACACACACCATAGACACACACGCACATTTGCTCATGCACCGCATACACAGGCACACACATGGGCCCAGGCACCCACACACCCATGCACAGATATAATAAAATACATTATGCACGTCTGCACTCGCCATACACACATAGAATGATAATAGCACAGCTAATGTTAGGTAAATAATTCAAAGTCTGACCAGTGCGATAGGCTAATGCATAGGTCAGACATCAGCTATCCATAGCCACGAGGCTCTCTTCTTAAATTCTCTCATCTTAGTTATTAATTTTTTTCATCCATAAGTTTTAAACCATGCACAGTGCGGTCTTGAAACTTTTTTTTTTAAGTTTAGTTTCTCAACAATATCTGACAGTGGTTTCAGTCTTCAGTGTGATGTAAAGAAGAAAAGAAAAGTTGAAAGAAAAACACAGAGTAATCTCAACACACTTAGTTCATGCCACATTTTTTGGAAAGAGCACTCACACACACACACACACACACACACACACACACACACACACACACACACACACACACACACACACACATAAACTTAACAAGTCCACATATATACATGCAGTGCTATGGTCAAAAAAAAGCTATTATTACCTTTGCACAACATCATGACAAGCACCAGGGTAGGCCTTCATCACTTTTTTAAATATCAAAGTACAACAAACAGAGCAGATTGTACGGCGTCCATATAAGAAAAGAAAGAATTCATAAAGCAAATAATCCTACACAGATAATCGTATTCAGGAGTGATCAGGATTCAGAACATCGGTGTGGTCTAGAAACTTAGACGATGTGGTTTAGTGTGTGTGGACTGGTCAGCATGCAGTGACAGCTACTTGATTAAACTGAAACTGAAACTCGTGGAGGGAATGTCACTAGAGTGACAGAGAATTGCAAAAAAGGTGTTCAGTGGGACCCCTGTGTGTATGTATGTTAGCTCAGGGGAAGTGCAGATGCAGCAGTGGAGAGGAGGGGAAACAAGGAAGGCAGGGAGGGGTAAGTTGTGTGTGTTACCAGAGGATGTATCAGTGTACATGTGCAGATATAGGTGATGGTAGCATTGGGAAAAGTGTGAGTCATGTGGAGGATGTGTGTGAGGATGTGTGTGGTGTGTGTGTGTGTGGTGTGTGTAGATAAGCAATGAGAAAAGGCTGACTGAATTATCAGGTGTTCAAAACTGTGGGTCTGGTGGCTCTCTGATGTGAAAAAAATCATTTTTATTTGTCATGTTTCTAAGGTGTACTTATCCTCTGATCCCAGAATTTGCTGTGATCATGCATTTCAGTCCATCTACTGTGTGTTGACCCTCTGATTCAGAGAACAGTTGTTCAAATCATCAGTGAAGAAGGTTAACAATCAAGGCCAAATGATACTGTAGAATGTCACAAACATACATTACGTGTAGTATGAGGCAAACAAATTTCTTAAAGCCAGAACTGTAAACATGTATAAATATGGGATGTAGATTTTGTGTCCATAACTGGTGTAAGCCAAAGAAAATAAACTATAGATATCACGAGACATGATGGATGTATTTTTTTTAAACCGAGGAAATAACATACAGGATTATTCATAGCATTATTGTAAGGTTTAGATTTTATTTTCTTTTTTTTAAGGGGGGCAAGAAGTAAACATCTGTTATCTGAGACAGATATTTTTAAAGCCAAGAAGGTAAAACATACAGCATTAGAGGCATGGGTCTTTTTTTCAAACCAAAGAAAGAAACAAGAAACTGTTTAAGGCATTCTGGGACAGTGGTGTTTATAGGCAGTCTTCACTCTTGAATTCATGAAAGTTGGGCAGTTCTTGATAAACTGTGAAAGTGTTGTGTGGATCAACTTTTAGTCTTCAAACTTATGAAAGTTCGACATTTTTTTGAGAACTTATGAATGTTGGGCTGTAGTTAAGAACTATGAAAGCTGGCAGTTCTTGCAAACTTATGAAGGTTGGCACTCTGTACAATATAATGCAATGGGGGGCAGTTCTTGAGGACATATGAATGGTGGGCATGTCTTTAAAATGTATGAAATGTTGGGCAGTTTTTTTTTAAATGTATTATGTTGGTTAGTTCTTTAAAATGCATTAGTAGTGGGCAGTTCTTGGAATGTATTAGTTTTGGGCAGTTCTTTAAATGTATGAATGTTGGGCAGTTCTGTGAAGTATGAATGTTGGGTCGTCTTAAGAATGTATGAATGTTTGGGCAGTTCTTGAGGAATGTATGAATGTTGGGCAGTTCTTTAGAATGTATGAATGGTGGGCAGTTCTTAGAATGTATATGAATGTTGGGCAATTCTTGAGAATGTATGAATGAAATGTTTCCGGACAGTTCTTCGAGAATGTATGAATGTTGGACAGTTCTGAGAACTGTAGCATGGTTGGTAGCTCTTGAAAATGTATGATATTTCTTTAGGCCTTATGAAAGTGTGCAATTGAAAACGTATGAAAATCAGGCAGGTTCTTGAGACACATATGAAGATTTGTCAATTCTCAAGCATTGCTGTAATCCAGTTCCAGCATCTCAACTCTTTCAGCATAGAGAAAGCATCTTCAGATTTTCTTGCATTAGTGTGAGAAAACAATCAAAAAAAAAAAAAAAACCATCAGAGATGGTATGTTTATGTGCCCACATACACTCACACACAACACATTACACGTGCACACACACACACACACACACACACACACACACACAACACACACAAACACACACAAGGTAAACACAAAAAATACCCCCCCCCCCCCCCCCCCCCCCCCCCCCCCACACACACACACACATGTAAACACACACACATGCACGCAGTGCACAACTGCTGCGCGCACAACACTACCACACAACCACACACACACACACACACACTTCACACTCACCACACACACACACACAACACACAAGCGGGCTTGCCTCACTCATACGCACACAACAGATACAGACATACACACACGTTGAGGGCAGTTGAGGTTGGGGGGGCTAGGAGGAGGGAGGGTGGGGGCAGAGAAGGTTGGCAATACAGATAGGAGTTAGCCAACTGCCATTTTTACAGATGGACTTACAAAGTACATACAATTTATGTAGAGCGCGGTCGCAACATCAAGTGGTATTGAACTACTCATATAGTGATCTACGCTGAAGTTGGGGTCTGTTGCTCCTTACACAGCTTCTGTAATCATAGCCAGCTATAGGTATACCGAGGAGATTAGGGAGAGATGAGGAGAGCATACTCTGTGCTCTTTCAAATGGTAGAAATAAAGCCTGTGAACTGCACAGTTGTTCGCTTGGTGTTTAGACGCACGCTCAAAATGCACTTCACAGCTTGGGGAGCAGAACCAGTGTGATATAACCCAGTCAGGGAGAAGTTGGAGGCAAAGAGGGTGACCTCAAACGTGCGTGAACACATACACACACCGTGGCGCGCAGATAGCCGCGGCTACAAACACCACACCCCCCACACCACCACACAACCCCCACACCCCCCGAGAACTCTTCTCTCT